>WBMZ01001260.1:132916-148579 GCA_013400975.1 Atrichornis clamosus | reverse complement strand
CAGCATCCCCGGCGCGGCGGCGGAGGAGGAGCCTCGACCCCGCGCCCGCGCACCGGGCCCGCCCCGGCGCAGCCCCCGGCTTTGTGTGCCGGCCCCCGGCCCCTCCTCTGCACCCCCGGCCCGGTGCTTCGGCAAGGGGGAGTTCTTCTGCTCACTCTGGGGCAGATGCTAAAAGAGAACGGAGAGGGGGACGCGGGTGGATTTGGACTGTCCTGGCGCTGGGATTGAGTCTGGCGCCTTGGGAAGCTCTGCGGGAAGAGAGCCGAGAGCCCGGGGGAAGCAGCCAGCACCGGGGAGCCCGCCCGGCCAGGAAAGGTCCGGGCTGAAGTTCCTGTTTTGCTTGATTCGGAGCGAGGACTTTCAGCAGTCTCCAATATTCCTGGTCTGGGATGAGCGCCGGGTGTGACCGGCTCAGCTACAGCCAGCCCTGATGGCAGAAACAGGGACACGGTCCCCAGGCCTCTGACCACGGGGAACAGAATCGGTGGGACTGGGAATTGCTGTGCCAAGGGCAGATCTGGGGTATATTGGCCTCCTGACCCTCCTGGACTCACCGGAGTGCTGCTCAGTGCGAGGGATGCTCCAGAGGAAAAACCCTGGACCTCTCTGCTAAAGCAGTGCAGGCTGGGCCCTGATTTCTGCAGCCCAAGTAGGCCGTGCTTGTCCCCAGGTAAAGCCCATCCTGCTTGCGCAGATGTGATTTTTCCAGAACCAGGAGGAATCTGAGTGGGTACCGTGACATTCCAAGCACAGAGCAGCACTCCGTGCATCCCGTTGCATCCTGGTAGCTGGAACCAGGTTGGAGGTGCAGTTGCATTCCCGCATCCGCATCTCTCCTGCACATCTGGGCAAGTCTGTTTGCCTGCTCCTGCCTCACCTGGCCGTCACTCTCTCCCTGCCCCGGGTTTCCTGCCCGTGCTGCGCGGGGCCCTTTCCACCCGGGGCCCTTTCCGCCCGGGGCCCTTTGCCACCGGCGCTGACGCAGCGCTCAGGAATTCGCTGGGCAGCTGGGAGCACCTCTGGACTTGTCCCGTGCACGGGGCTGCGGGGCCGAGTCCGGGTCAGGTATGCGGTGAGGGAGGATCCCCTGCTCTGGAACAGGATCCTCATTCCAGCACAGGATCCCAGACTCCGGCACAGGATCCCCTGTTCCAGCACAGGATCCCCCATTCCGTCACAGAATGCCCCACTCCAGCACAGGATTCCCTGCTCCAGCACAGGATTCCCTGCTCCAGCACAGTGTCAGGGAGCAGCCGGCAGCTCCTGTGAGCCCCGTGCCTGCTCGTGCCAAGAGGGAGTGGGGTCGGGAGGGACGGAGCCCCAGCACGAGGTGGCACAGCCCAGAGTGTCTGGCAGGAGAGCGGCAGCCCCTCCCTTCCCAAAATCCGCCTGGGAAACCCTCCTGGGTGCAGCCATCCCTGCACACACAAGGGGAGAGGGGAGTGGGTCCAGCAGGACCCTCAGGAACGAGAGGACCCCAGGCCTCTGGGACAGGGACGAAACCAGTCTCCCACTGGGCTGATGGGTGCCCGTGGGACGGGGATTGTGCCCCATGGGTGGTCAGGCCGTGGCTGCCAGCCTTTGGCACGACTCAGGAGCCAGGCCAGGCCTCAGCACTGGCATTTGCTCTGCTCCCACAGCGGGAGCCGGGCCAGCAGCCCAGGAACGGGCAGGAGGTGTGCCCTGAATCCCAGCCCTCTGCTCCCGCTGCCAGGGCGTTTGACACCGAGCGGGAATGGTCCTGGCGGGGTGGAGCCCGGGAGAAGCGAGGTTTGAGCTCGGCACGAACCGCAGGGCTTTGATTTATGGAGCTGGTGCTCGGCAGACGAGATCCACCCCCTGCTTTTTTAAATATTGTTTCCTGGCAGCTCTCTTGGTCTCTCTGCTGATTTGAGCAACGCTCCCACAATCCTGCGGGTGCCTCGGTGCCTTGAAAGCAGTCAGCTGGAATTTGCTATTTTGGGAGCTAAAAACTGAAGGGGGGAAGAAGAAGAAGAGAAGGAGAGGGAGAAGGAGAGGGAGTGAGGTGGAGAAGGAGGAGAAGGAGGAAGACAAGGAGGAGAAGGAGAGGGATAAGAGGGAAAGGGAGAAACAGGAGAAGGAAGAGGAGGAGGACGCGGAGAGGAAGGAGAAAGTGAATTCAC
Source organism: Atrichornis clamosus (assembly GCA_013400975.1). Taxonomy (NCBI): domain Eukaryota; kingdom Metazoa; phylum Chordata; class Aves; order Passeriformes; family Menuridae; genus Atrichornis; species Atrichornis clamosus. Next base: position 146,435 of record WBMZ01001260.1, on the reverse strand, counting down.
ATGAGCACAGAGAAATGGTTTAGCAGGATTTCACTCTGGGGGAAAAAGCACAGAAAAATGATGATTCATTTTCAGCCGAGCTTGGTGTTTCTATAGTAAATCACAACCAAACAAGGCGGCCCAGCCAAGCAGTGATTCGTACCAGATGGGCCAGCGGTCGGGTCTGCAGCTTTTCAGGAACCCTCCGGACCTGGGCAGAGTTTGCAGCTCGGGAGTTCAGCCACCACGGGGGTCACAGGGGGGCCGGAGCCCCGCGGTGTCCCTTGGCTGTCCCTTGGCTGTCCCTTGGCTGTCCCTGCCGGGCTCTGCTCGGCTCCTCCCGGGCTGGGGCTCGCCCTCCCCGGCTCCCTCTCGCCCTCCCCGGCTGCCCGGTCGTGTCGGCACTCGCCCCGTCTGCCGGGTCCTCCCCCGCAAACGAGTCTGACGGCGGTGTTGCTTCACCTCCCGAGTCACCCGGGAGCCTTCCCAGGGCAGGGGAGCCCCGGAGAGAAACAGGGAAGGATCCTCGTGGAGGTTTGGGTAGCTGAGGAGCGTGGGGTGAGGGCCGGGCTCTGTCCGCCCTCGGGTAAGCGCCCCCCTGAATCCCGGGGTCTCAGCAGGGAGCTTGGATTTCCCCACGGTGGGAGCTGAGCTGGGGTGAAAATCCCTCCCGCAAACATTCCCACCCTCCCACCTTCGCTAACACGGTTTAAAAATTCCTCCAGCAAAACTCCAACCGAAAAAATAATAAAAAAAAAATCGCAATAATCCACTTTTTGCACCTTCGCTGCAAACGGGGGATGAAACACCCGTGACTGGGTTCCTGGGAGGAAATTTGGGCAGGGAGATGTTCCCCCGCCCCGCTCCCGTCTGGCACCTCTGGCTGCTGCCAGGCCCGGCACAGGTAGCCGTGAGTGAGTCACTCCCCACCCCTGCCATCCAGCCGGCCTTAATCATCCTGGCACAGCCCTAAGGGGATTTGCATGGATACACTGAACACAAGTCCCTTCTCCCTCATATTTTAGGATAAAGGATAAGCAGAAACGACAAAGACAGGATTTTTTCTTTTTTTTTCTTTTTTTTTTTTTTTTTTTTTTTACTACCAGATTATTTACAAATCCATTGAAATTGGATAGAACTGAGTTCATACTCATTTACTGCTCTGGGAGGGAATTACAAGATAATAAGATCAGTGATAAAAGCAAGAAGTAGGTGTATTTAATGACTTTTTCCCCCACAGAGCCATGAGGAAATGTTGGAGGAGTGAGGCAAGGCTGGGAAAAGGAAATGAACCCTCAGAAGGCTCCGGAGGGCTCAGAAGGCACCGGGAGGAGCGGGATGGGGATGGCAGGATAATAAACAGAGCCTTTATTTTTCCACGTGAATTTTAAACAGCAGTGCAGGAGGTGAGGCCAAGGTGGGAAGTGCTGGCAGTGCAGGGAAGGGACATTCCTGGTGCTGGGATTGGGAGCCAGGTGGGCAGAGGTGGGGGTCACACAGGGGGTGCCATAGCCCTCCTGGTCTGGAGGACAGGTTTTGCTTCTCAAACCCACATGGACAGGAATTTCCTTTCCAAATGGGGAGAAAGAGGTTGTGGGGTTGCCCGAAGGCTGATCCCAAAGGCTGATCCCAAAGGCTGAGCCCAAAGGCTGGGCCCAAAGCCTGATCCCTAAGCCTGAGCCTTTGCGGAGGTGTCAGAGCAGGGATTTGGGACTCCAGGCCAGGGGTACATCCTTGGGATTGCTGAGGGGTCTTCAGCACCCTCCTCCCACCCTCCCAGCCCAGCTCCTCAGCAAACGCCCCCCGCACCCCCCCGGCAGCGCCTCTGCCCCGCTGCGGGAAGGTCGGGCCTGGCCTGCCCGGGGTTTGGAGCAGGAATGCAGCAGAGAACGAGGAACGTTTGGTGTTGGGTCGTTCCAGCTGGGCAGGTGGATTCCAAATGACGATCCCGGGAACCCGCTCCAGTGCCATTGGAGCTGCAGGGACACGTGTGAGCCCACGGGGGGTGGGTTTGGGGTAAAAACGGCTGGAAAACACTGTGGGAACACCTGGAACAGAGCAGCTGTGGCTGGCCCATCCCTGGAAGTACCCTGGAAGGCTGGGCTGGACGGGGCTTGGAGCAGCCTGGGATAGTGGAAAGTGTCCCTGCCCGTGGCAAGCAGTGGGATGAGATGGGATTTCGTGTCCCTTCCAAGCAGACCATTCCAGGACTCTGCGATCCCACAACCTGTGAGGCAGCAGGAGAGGAGCTGCTGTCTGTGGCCAGGGCCGCGCTGGGGCTGGGGGCTGCCCCTGTGTCGCTTGGCTTCGCCTCAGGGCAGGGCTGGGGAATACTCATGAGCTCAGCCCCGCCTGGCCGGGCCACCAGCTGGCATCCCGGGATATTGGCCCCGCTGTGCTGCACAAAGGGATCTCCGGCCGGGGCTGCGGATAATTCCTGTGTTGGTCGGGGTGGAGGAGAGAATCCACTCAAATAATCCCCTCCGAGTGTGTCCCTCCTGATGGGGTTTAAGCACCCAGGGAAGGGACTCTCGCCAGCTCCTCTGTGCTCGCTCCGCGGTTTTAGTTAAAATCACAAATGAAGTAACCCCAGAATGGTTTGGGTTGGAAAGGACCTAAATATCATCCAAATTCCACCTCCTGCCCTCGGCAGGGACACCTTCCACTATCCCAGGTTGCTCCGACCCGGCCTTGGACACTTCCAGGGATGGGGCAGCCACAGCTTGGGATGTGAACTCCACGTGGCATTCCCAGCCCTCAGCACTTCCCAGCTCTTGGTGAGCTCAAGCCTACTTAGACCAGACTTAGCTCTCAGCTCCCTTTCCTGGAGCCCTGAGAAGCAGCTCTGGTTTCAATCCCAGGAATTTGAGCAGCAAAAAAACCCCTCAAAAGGTCATGAGAAAATCCTATCACATCGCAGCTTATCAAGGCAGATTGATATTTCCCCTCGCACTTCTGGGATTCATCCATTCCTTTCCCATTAAACTTAATGCTAAGAGCATGTCTTGGCTCCTTGGTAGCTCCTCAGCCTCTTCCTTTGATCGATGCTGAAGCAGAGACAAGCCCACAACACATCCCCAGAGAGGCAGAGTTGGTTCCACGGTTTAACAAAGCAGCTTCCTCTGGAGCTGGGACAGGGGTGAGTTCTTGGGATTGGTCTGGCACTGCTGAGCTGGACACCCCCAGCACCCCTGGGAGCCTTCCTTGTCTAAACCAGCTCTGATCCAACCAGGAATTCCCCCCACACCCCATCCTGGTGTCACTTCCTTGCGGGAGCACTGACAGCAAGCACAGTTTCCGTGACGGTTTCTGGTCCTCAGGGCCAGGAAGAGAAGCTGCAGAATTTGGCTCCTCAGGGCATCCGAGCAAACACAGAGACCCTGGATATTTTATCTTTTAGAGCATCGTGCTCCAAATCCAGCCCCCGGCTCGGGGAGGGAGCTGAGGGGGGAATCTCAGTGGATGAAGGTGGGAAGGCGAGGGGGGATCCCAAACTGCAGGAGGGAACTGGAGCCGGGCGTCACATCTGGGGTCAGAAACAGGGATATCAGGCAAGGTGGAATGTCCCAACCTTTGTGCCATCCCAATCCAGGCGCTCAGGAGCAGGAGTTTTCTCTGCTGCAGCCTTTTCCTGCTGCTCCTCCCCTCCTCCTCCTCAGCATTACTCACCAGTTATGCAATGCTTATCTCCCAGCCCTGCACACGCCAGGAACCAGTTGGGCAGCAAAAAATATTCTGCTGGAAAAAGCAGTTTGGCTGACTCTGCCTGCCTGGCTCCCGGGACTCACCCCAGGATTGCACAGGCTGCTTTTCCACTGCTTTCCAGGGGAAAAAAGCAGAGGAGAAAGGGCCTGGCTTTCCCTTGGGAATGTTCAGTGTGCTGCTCGGCTTGGTTTGCTTCTGCTTCATTGGCCTACAAATCCAAATCCTCCTCAATAATTCAGCAGAGCTGCTGCACTCCAGGACTAAATAATTCATCCCGGATCTGTGAGGAGGGAAACGTGGCTCCATCACCCCTTGGAGCAGAGCTCTGGGGCTCCCCCTCTCCCTGCCAGGGCCAGGTTTCCCTCTGATCAAGCCGGGATGCTCCTGTTGGGAAAGGCTGCTGTGCTGGGGGCTTTGAAGGGAGCTGAATCCCGCACAGCCACCGAGGGTCCCTCGCTCCTCCCTTTCCGTGGTTTCCTGAGGGTGGAGGGGATCAGGGAAGAGCCAGACCTCACCCAGGAATTCCCAGGCAAAGGGGAAGAGTGAGGGGGTGCTCTGGGGGCGCTGGGGCTGGGGAGTGGGATGTGCCCCAGGAGCGACAGCGGAGATCCCCGATTCTCCCCTTGTCCCGCCGGATATTTGGGATCCTGCCGTGCAGGGAGGGAGGTGGGTGAGACAGCCTGGGCCTTGGCTGGGCGAGGCTGTGTGAAACCCCCGTGTGCTGCCCTCCGACCCCTTTCTCCCACACTTCTCCCGCAGGGAACGGCTGGGCAGCTCCTGCCAGCAGCCAGCTGCCTCCTGCTGGCGCTGCCATGCGGGGCTGCCTCTCCAGGGGGCTGCTGGAATTAGAAATTCCCACCGGTGGCCGGGGCAGGGCGGTGACCACGGGCCGGGGACAGAGCGGTGGCACAGCGGGGTGTGGAGGTGACCCCCCAGCGGTGCCCCTGTGCCTCTCCCGGAGCTGGGTGCGAGCAGCACTCAGGGAGCGTGGATCCCGCTGGAAGCGTGGTCCTCAGAACCCGGTGAGTCCTGGCAGGGGCAGCACAGCCCCTTCCAGGGGTGCGGGATGGGGCTGGGGCGGACACACGGGGGACGTTCTGGGGGTGTTGCTGTGCCCTGTCAGAAACTGGGGATTTGTGGGGCTGAGAAACTGGGAAACAGCCGGACACGGACACCGCTCACTCTGCCGGGTTGTGTCCTGGGCCTCAAACCCATCCCGGTCTGATCCCGGATCCCAAAGGTGCCCTGGCTCAGGGAGGGTGAGAGGTGCAGCGGGAGGTTCACACTGGGCTGAGAGAGGAAGAAATGGGGGTGAAAGACCTCGAGAAAAGGCAGGAATAAATCTGATTATTCCTTCCACTGCTCAGCCCCTCTTTGTTTTCCCAAGCAATAATTCCCCTCTCCGCAGGCTGCAGGAAACCACCCAAATCCCCGGCTGCTCTCCTTGTGTTTCCCATCCTTTCTCCTCTGCATCCCTGTGATAAAGAGCTCCCTTTCCCAAATCCCTTTCCTCCCCGTGTGGGGCTGGGCCTGGGCCTTATCTATGCCGGGAGTAATTTGATTTCCAGCACTGGCAATTACCACAAGAAAAGCTGGGATTTGCAGCCGAGTGGTGGCCGTGGCAGCTGGGCTGACACCTCCTCACCCCGCTCGGGGCCCGGGGGGTCCCCAGCGTGTGGGAGCCGTGCACTGGAGAATATCCCCCCAAAAGAGACGGGGAAATGCCCCCCTTCCTGCTCTGCACGTGGGATAAAATGGGACGTGCTGCTCTCCTCCAGGGATTGGGGTGGATTGGGGTGGCAGGACAGGGATGCTGCTGCCCAAAGGATGCTTTGCAGGAGGCAGAAAGGCTTGGACAAGATCTCTGGTTTTGGATTCCCCCAGCACCGTCTGATCCCGACGGATGCGATGCCCCCCAGGCTGTGGAAGGCTCCCACAAAATCCAAATGTGCTTTGCAGTTTAGCTCTGTGTATTCCAAACCATAATCCCGTAAATGAGCGGGTTCTTTGCCTGGTGATCCCAGAGGGTCCCCGGGGTGAGCTTTTATGGCACAGCAGAGCTGTGGTTGTCCAGGTGCCCAGCTGGAGATATGGAATTAGAGGAGTGGGAGAGGCCGGAGTGGGGCTTGATGGATCTGTCCCCTGTGGAAATGTCACTCCCTCGGTGGGAGGATGAGCAGATCCAGCAGCCTGGGGGGGTCAGGGATGGGAGATGGGATCCCCGCTGCCACGGGGAGAGGGGACACGGCTCCCTCGGGGACCCCTTCCCGAAAATGAAGCTCTGCTGGGGCTCAGTCTGGGGTCAGGATCCCGTGCTCTCTCCGTGCAGGATGAAATATTTGTGGGGTTCCCACCGCGGCCCCACAGCCCCAGCCCTGTGGAGCAGCCCCTGAGCCGAGCAGAGCTCTGCTAACGAGGTTTAATCCCAGCTCAAACACAGGATGTTTAAACTGGGTTAAAAGCCCCCACCGGGACAGTTCCGGGCTGGAGCGGGAGCATCCCGAGTTTCCTGTGGGAGAACCGGGAGCTGGCGCGGGCAGAGTCGGTTCTGGGGGGGCCTGGGAGGCTCCAGGGTTTGTTTCTTTACCTCTCCCGGGTGTGAAGAACCCTTTTGGCCACACTGTTGCAAATTCGAATCCCTTAAACCGACTGAAATCACTCCTAAACGCCACCATTAATTCCAGGATTTATTGAGCCAAGGGCTGCATAAACACGGATTTGAGCCGGTCTCACTAAATCAGAGCAGACCCGAAGCAGATTTTCCTCTCTGCTTTTCCTCCAGAGCCCCTTAAACTGGTTTCAAGTTGATTTAAGCCAAGCCTGGTCCGGGGGATGGAGGAGACTTGACATTCCCATGCCTGGGAGGGCAGGGATACGTCGGCAGCTCCACAGGCTCCCATCCCAGCCAGTCCCAACTCCCACCTGGATCTGCACTCCATCAAATATAACCAGGCCCGAAATCGTGTGAGGAAATGCCATTTTTTCCCCCCAAAATCCCACCCCAGCTGTCGCAGCTGCCAGGGCAGGAGGCTCAGAGCTGTTTTTTGGGAGGGGGGGGATGCCCGGAGCAGCTGAGCCAGGGATGGGCAGAGCCCCCTGCAGAACTCATGAGGTCATCGAGGGGAAAAGGAGGGAATTCCCGGCCTGGGGAGCTCCTGGGCCAGTGCAAGGCGGGGGATGATCCCAGGAAAGGCTCCTGGGGTGGAGCAGGGCCCAGGTGATGTGTCCGGGAGCTGTGCCCAGCGCTGGGTGGCTCCTGGACAAACTGGGAAGGGTGGGACCGTGTGCTCTGCACTGTGCCAGGACGGGGCTGTCCCCCGCCCCGGAGCCACCCGGGCTGCTGCCCCTGCTTGGGAATCAGCAGCCATGGGGGAAACGGGAAGCAGAAGCAGAGATCCCAACCCTTCTCCTGGCCGCTCTCCAGGGATGCGGGGCCTGGAGCCGGCCTGGAGCCTGGTGCTCTCCACCTTTTGGAGGTGCGGGATGATTTCCAGTGCGAAATGCCCCAGGAAAAGCTGCCTGATGTGCTGACCCCTTTGGGAATGTTTGTTCCCAAGGAGCACGAGGGGCTGGGGCCCTTCTGGAGCGGGAGGGGTGGCTTTGGACAGCCCTGTTTGCTGTGCTGGCAGCTGGGACACGGAGAGAGGACCCTGGGAGGGGACAGAGCTGGGAATTTTTGTTGGAAACCCTGCAGAAAGCGGGTACCCCGTGGCAGAAAGGTCGTAGGGGGGGTCAGTATGGAGGAGCTGGGTTTTTCCGTGAAAACCCCGAATATTGCTCACCCTGCAGCAAAGATTTGCATCCTCTCAGGGCAGCCCATCTTACTTAAAAAGCTGCATTCGGGAGCTGCATTCGGGAGCTGCAAAGATGATTTTGTGGGGCTGGAGAGGTGGGGACAGGCGGGATTTGGCGGGGAGGGAGCGGGATTTAACAACTCTGTGCTTGCTCGGAGCTGAGAGGATTATTCTGCTGCCTCTGGCACAGCTCTGGGGACCGGATGGGCTCGGGCACAGTGTTCTCCTCCTTTCTGCCCGTTGAGCCCTGATGTGCTGGGGATGATCCCCCTGAGCTCTGCTGGAGTGCGGGAGGGCTCAAGACGGCGCTGGGAGCAAATCCCAGCTCTGCCTGAGTGGCGTCTGCTTGGAGTGGCCTTGGGAGATAAAATCAGGCGGTGCCTGCCCGAGCGGGAGCGTCGGCAGGAGAAAACAGGATGGGTGACAAGATAAGGGCTGGCTTATCTCCGCAGAGAGGTTTGGAGTCAGCGCTCGGCCCAGGCTGGGCCACAGGTGGGGAGCGCTGATTCAAGCACTCGCTCTGCTGGCAGGTGGAGCCCTCCCGGTGTGACCACTTTTAAACGTGGTTTGTTGTTCATTCTGCCCCATTTCTGCACCCTCGGAGCGGGGGGATGCGCTCAGGGGTGAAGGGTTCGGCCTCCAGGGGTTCAGAGAGGGAAGATTCCAGAGGCGGGCACGGGCTGCTGCCTCCCGCCCCTGGATAAGTGGGGTTGTACTCTGAAAAACTGGTTTTTACTCTGGAAAAGTGGTTTTAGACCCTGGATAAGTGTTTTATTTCCTCTGGACAAACGTTGTTTTTTCTCTGGATAAGTGGCTTTTTACTCTGGATAAGTGGTTCTTTTCATCTGGGTAAGAGGTTCTTTACTCCGGAAAAGTGGTTTTTCACTCTGGAAAAGTGTTTTTTTACTCTGGATAAGTGGGGTTTTACTCTGGAATAGTGGGATTTTTCCTCTGGAATAGTGGGATTTCCCTCTGGATCAGAGGTTTTTTTCTCTGGGCAAGCGGAGTTTTTTTCCCCGTACATCTCGCAGGAGCGGGAGCCGAGGGCTCGGTGGTGCGGCACTTCCTTCTCCGAGTGTCTCCCGGCTGGAACAACCCTGCAGAGAGCTCGCGGGTCCCCGCAGGGTCGGACGCTCCCCTGCAGGACTCGCCGTGCCCGCCAGAGGCTGCTGGTGCCGTTTGGAAACATCCCGAATTCCAGCCTCATCCCCGGGTTCCCGCTCCAGAGGATCCACAGCGGTCAAGCAAGGCCACAGCCGCGAGGCAGAAGTTGTTTCCCCTCCCGGAGCCTGAGGGAATGGCTGTTTCCCAAATGTGGCAGACGAACATCCTTGGATGGTTTGGGAAAATGTCCGCCGCTATTGGGAGGCTTTCCCGAAGGACCTTCAGCTAAAATAAAGGGGCTGCAGCACCAGAGCAGTGCCCGCCGCCTGGAATTCCCTTGCCCCAACCCTCTGTGCCCTTGGCACAGCTCTTGTGTGAGGCTGTGACTCCCTGACACCCCCACAGGGAGGAAAAGCTCCTGTGGATTCCCAGGAAATCCCAGCACACAACAGGTAATTTAATTGCTTTGTTAAGAACTGATTTGTAACTCCACTTGCATTTTGCAAACACCAAATGTCAGTTTTTTGAAAATACTGATGCATATTAACGTAAATAGGCCACCAGGAAAAAATAATCTTGCAATTCCGGGGAAGGGAAGCTTGGTGGGATGGAAGATCCCTGATCCTGGGGCAGGTTTTGCTCTCTGAGCTCAGCCAAGGCTGAGATCTGCTGCAGGTTCCTTGCGTGACGCTGTCCCAGGGCCGGGACATCCCATATCCCTTTCCAGGACAGGTTTGGATCACTCTGACCTTGGCAATGTCACCTGGCTGCCTGTCCCCCCCGTTCCCGTTGGCTCAGGGACCTCGGACCGCGTCCTGCTCCCTGGCAGGGGACACCTCTGGTGCTTCCATGGGAATTCTGGGGCCCTGCCACCCCTCGCGCTGCCCTGGGGACCCCCCAGAGCAGGGGCTGGAGGGGCTCTGGTGGCCACCGCACAAAGTTGGGGTTTTGTGGCTGCACCGCTTCGGTCACGGACGAAAAGCCGAGGAAACCCAAACCAGTGCCCAAATTCCACCTCCAACCTGTGGCCCCAAGCGCGGAGGGGACCCCTCCAAACCCCACCCCCCCCAGCTAAAAACGCCCCCGATTCCCCTGCATCTCGTGGTGTACCGGTGGTCAGGGATGTCGGGTAACCATGGCAACTCATTGATTAGCATCCAGCCCCTGTGAAATGAGGAAGGCGAAGCCCAAAGAATTACAAATGAGGCTGGATTGTCTGCTGCCAATGGGCTGATTATTGCCATTTTCTGCCAGGTAGCCCAGCCTGTGCAGGCCTGGTGTGTAATTACCTCCCGTGATTGATGCATTGCTATAGTTACTGTCTGCCCGGCTCCCTGACTAATAGTTCTTAAATTCCTCTTCAGATGGAAATGCATCTGTAAACGCGAGAGGCAGAGGTCTGCTGAGCCAGGGATTCATCCCGAGAGGAGCCAGCCTGGCCCTGGGAAAGTGGCTCTGCTGGAAAATGCCGTGGTCAAGTGCCTGAGTCACCGGGATCAAACCAGGGATGGGGCTGAGGGAATAGTGGGAAGTGAGGCTGTGGAGCTGGGCTGGCGCAGCTGAATTGTTCTCCAGGCCTAAAATACCTGGCACGTGTTGGTGCCACCTGCTTGCCTCCGAAAAATAAACCCAGGCCAGCAAAAACCCCGACAAGGACAAGGCGGGGACGTTTGGAAGTGAAGGAGGAGGGGTTTAGGTGGGATGTTGGGAAGAAATTCTTTAGGCAGAGAGTCGGGAGGGGCTGGGAGGGAATTCCCAGAGCAGATGTGGCTGTCCCATCCCTGGAAGTGTCCCAGGCCAGGTTGGGAGCAATCTGGGATAGCAGGAGGTGTCCCTGCCCGGGGCAGGGGTGGCACTGGATGGGCTTTAAAATCCCTCCCAACCCAAACCACTCGAATTCTACGAACAAAACAACACCAAAAGACCCCAAACCCCTGCTTGGACCTGAGCAGGACCCTGCATCCCTCATCCAGCATCCCAAGGCAGGGAGCAGGGGCAGATTTTCCCACCAAAGTGTTGCAGGCCGTGGGGTGGGCACGGAAAGCGGAATCTCCAAACATCGGTGGTGCTTCCGTCCCCCTTCCTGCCGTGGCCGGGAGCAGTGTGGGGCTGGGGGGCTGCTCTCACAGCTTGGGGTGACCCCACAGAGGCAAATCCATCCTGGACAGGGATCAGGAGGATCCTGGCTCGGATTTGGAGCCCTCACAGATGGAGTTTGTGGGGAGGACGCCAAGCAGTGCTCAGACCTCTCCCCCGCTCCCCTCCCCTGGTGTTTGAACACCTCATAACCTCCCCCAAGTTAAAAGGGGTTTGTTTCCTTTCAGCCTGAGTGCAGCCAGGGTAATTTAGTAGAAAAATGTCATGCTAATGCAATTCAAAGTTCAAATGATCTTTCATTTTGAGGGGAAGGAGAATGAGTGTGCAGGCAGAATGCTAAAACCCACGGCTTGCCCTGCAATTCAAACAGGAATAGGAGCTTTGGGGGATACATAAGTCACATGAAATACTGTGAGTGAAACAGAAAATGAATAAAAATGATCCCCAAGCCATTATTAGCATTGCTGGGGGGCAAATCCAGCCTGGAACAAGTGTAGCAGCAGGCAGGAGCGGTGTTGAGAAGGAGAAGGTGGCATGAAATTACAATAACACGGAAATAATGAGAAAAAGTTATCAGCAAGACGTTTTTCATATTAATATCTAAATGCTGCAGCCCAGGTGCTCCTGCCCCTCTCCTTCCCAATCCCTCTCAACATTCCGGGAGTGCTTCACTCAGGAGTGGTTGTAATGGAGCTCTGGGTCTGCTGCCAGCGCTGGGTTTGGGGGCTCAGTCTGGTGGCTCCACTCCACGTTTTCTGACGTAAAAACACTTTAATAACAGGATTTAACTGGCTGGTCCCTCCTGGAGCAGTGGAGGAAACGGGGAAGGAAGGAAGGAAGGAAGGAAGGAAGAAAGGAAGGAAGGAAGGGAGGAGGGAAGGAGGGAAGGAAGGAGGGAAGGAACGAAGGAACCAGGACCCAGCTAAGGAGTAGAAGAATGAAAAAAGGACATAAAAATAACAATATTTGACAGCTGGGATACAAATGGGTCTTGCAGGCCATTTCTTGTGCCCTGCCCTGGCTGTGATCGAGGGTCTGGGGGGAGCTGGATCCAGAGGGGAGCTCAGGGAAAGCTTCTGCGAAGATTTTGTCACTTTTTAGTCTCGGCAAAGTGCTTAAACGCCTCTGGGATTTGCTCAGTCTCTGCGGGAGGAATAGAACATTTCCTGATGGCTCCCATTGTTCCTCTCCCCGCGGCTGCCGCGATGGTGCTGTCGCACACGGGAGTGACGGGAACCGAGCTCACACAGGAGCTCTCTCACCTGGTTTTCCCTTCCCTCTTCCCTTTCCATCAGCAGCGAGCGGGTTATGGTTACTCCGCGGGCTTTAGGCGTGCTCTGGGTTCTGTTTGGGATTCGTCTCGCAGGGATGGCAGGCAGGGAGTTGTCTCCAGGCCCCGCGGGGATCAGAGCCTGCAGCGTGGGCACGATGCCTCGGGGCGAGGGAAGGATCCAGCTGAGGTTTGGGAAGGAGCTGCTGAGCCTCTGGAAGTCCCTGCGAGCTGCAGGGGTGCAGAGGAGGAGCTCAAAGCCCTGCAAACATCCCGGCACCCCAGCGCGGGCCTTGGCAGCCTCCGGGAACCTGAAGGCAGCGATGCTTCCTGAAACGGTGCTCGCCTTTAGCGAGGGGTGAATTTGGGGAAAAGCGGGTTCTTTGTACAGAACCAAAGTGCCCCGGCCCCTGGGGACACCGGTGCCGCCAGCAGAGCAGGGATTTTAGGAATGAATCTCCACATATTGGGGACAAACAACCTGCGAGCGAGCCTGGCCCGTGGAGCGGGGTCCTGTCCTGAGGAATCCCATCCTGGAGCGGTGGGGAGCGGAGGAAAGATGCCGAGCCCGGTTCGGGAGGAGGAGGGAACAGATTTACGGGTGTTTGGCAGCTCCCGTCCCCAGGGATGTTTATGGGGTGCGAACGAGGCTGTTCCTTGGATAACACAAGCTGTTCGGGAGCAGGCGGCTGGTGCCAGCAGCGCTGCCTGTGCCATTAGTGCCCTCGGAGGATTAATTATGGGATATCTCCCCCTCTCTTTGCATAGCTCGAGCCGGGTGTTTGTAAATCAGGCGTGTGTTTATTGTGGGAAAACTTCTCCAAAGGCTCCTCGCCAAAGGGGAGGGAAAGAGCAGCCTCGAAATGCTGCTAATCCCAGCTGGGGGTGTCCACAGGGAATGAGGGACAAAGTCCAGGCTGCGCCACCAGTCCTGGAAAGGACGGATGGCAAAAAAAAGAATACAGATTTACTCCTTTTGCTGAAATTCACTGAGAAGCAGAACTTTAATTCCTTGGCTCGGGTGGTGACAGCACCTCCTAAAGCACTTTGTGGTGAGCGCCGAGGATTCTGCTCCTGCAGCTCCGTAAATCCCGAGTAACTCCTCGGGACTGGGGATTAGATCACGGTGACAAGGCCTGAACTGCTTTCAGCCGAGCGGCAGAGCCGGGCTCAGAGGCTCTGAGCCGATCACGGGGCACTGATGGGTTCCTGGGGGATGCAATTCCTCATTGGAAAGCAGACTTCGGGACAAAATGATCTTCCTCCGAGGTTTGGTCCCATTCCGACATTTTTGCCCCAAATTTCTGAACCTTTGGAACAAGGGGATGATTTATAAAAGCAGAATTATCTCGGGTGCAAGACGAGGCTTCAGAGATCAATGAACCGCAGCCGTGGGTGACGCCTGGTGACACCTGGAGCCGTTTGTCACCGCGGGGCGAGGTCACTCCTGCCCTCTGCTCCCTCCCGGAGCAGCACAAACCTGCATCCCCATCCTGCATCCCCATCCTGCTGCCCATCCTGCATCCCCATCCTGCTGCTCATCCTGCATCCCTATCCTGCCATCCCGCAT
>WBMZ01001260.1:7173-132812 GCA_013400975.1 Atrichornis clamosus | reverse complement strand
CCCATCCTGCATCCCCATCCTGCTGCCCATCCTGCATCCCCATCCTGCTGCTCATCCTGCATCCCTATCCTGCATCCCTATCCTGCATCCCCATCCTGCATCCCCATCCTGCTGCTCTTCCTGCATCCCCATCCTGCATCCCCATCCTGCTGCTCTTCCTGCCACGGCTGGGAATCTCTCCTGCTTTTGCTGAACATCAGTTTTGTGGCAGAGGGAGGAGGGATTGGTGTTAATTCCCCCAGCTTTTCCCTCCTTCCCGCTCCATCCCGGTGGGCTGCACGTTGGTATCTTGCTTTTTGCTTAATGCCTCCTATCCACAGAAGTTCCTGGGCAGAATCCACAAGCAGTGGGATTATGGGTTCCTCCTGCCCGGCGATAAGTTTTTTATGAGGCTTTTATTCTTTAGATAATAAATTAAAACCGTATTTTTGCTTCTGCTCATTCCTTGCCCTTGAATTCCCCCCTTTTCACCCGAGTGCCACTTTCACTGGAGGTGTTTAATGCACCTCTAATCCCCTGATTCCCTGAGGAACACGAAAGCAGCTTTATGAACCCGTAAATCCAGAAAGATAAAGTGCATTTTTATTAGTCCTGTTGCCATGAAAGTCCAAAAAAAAAAAGAAAAAGTGGTCTAATGTGAAACAGTCAATAACAAATTTGCCTAACAGTCCCACTTATCCCTGCAAAAGCACTTGGGAAAGGATCTGCTGGGATGGGGATGAGATCCCGAGGGCTGGAGCATCCCTCCGGGGTGTGAGACCCCCGGCCCTGCAGGTGCAGCTTCCCAACACCCCTCTCTTTGTCCCGGGGATGGTTTGCAGGGAACGAGGGATGGATTTATCCCTGTGCAGGCAGGGATTGCTGCGGATGTGGGGAGAAGCTCCAAGGGGGAGCCGTGGCTGCTGCTGCCTGTGCCGGGTGCGCCCCTCTCCTGTGCAAAGGCACAGAGCGGCGCCGGGGGGCACTGGGGCTGCCGGGGGGGGCTTTTCCCACTCCACATTTGCACCCCCCTGTCCCCAGCTCCATCTAAGGGCCCTTCATTCCCGATCCCAGCCTCCCTGGGGCTGCTGGCGCCTGGATTTCCTTGGCTCGTGGGCAACCCCCGGATCAAACAGCCCGGCCTGGAGGGCACTGGCCGGGTTTGGGGTCAGGGTGGCCTCTGTGCCGGGCAGAGAGGAGCCCTTGTTGTCCATCCCCTGCGGGCACCCCCAGCACCCTCTCCCTGTGCCCTCTGCCCTCCCGCTTGCCCTTCCCGGGGCTGCTCCCGGAGTTTTCCCCGAAGCCCCGACCGGGTCACGACCCGCCGGGAAGCGCCGCTTCCCCGGGGCTCTGGCGGGTGTTCGCACTTGGCTTTGGCGGGAGCCGGGCTGTTTTGGGAAGCCGGGATCTGCGGGAGCGGGCCGGGAGCAGCGCTAGATGGCAGGAGTCAGTCGCGCAGAGGGATGGGCGAGCTCTGCCTCCCTCTGGAGACGCGCTCCGAGGTGGAATTCTGCCAACTCACGCCGAGCTGCGAGGACGAGGATGCGCTTAAGCGGTGAAAATCCCTTCTCCAGCCAGACTTCAGGACTCTGCCTCCCGCCTTTCCCTCAATCCAGGAGCGCCGTGCCCGAGGATGGTGGGATTTGGAGAGGCTTTCCCAACGGGTGTCGGATCCAGCCGCTGAATCCGGGCTTGGATCTGGGACGTGCTCGGGGTGCCGGTTTGGATGGGGGTTGCTGTGAGGTTTGGAACCTGCGGGATTTCTTCGGGGGATGTTTTTGTGGAGAGCTGTGGCTGGGAATCACTGGGTAGCCTCACCTGGACATTCCTGAGGGCTGGAATAACACAGATTTTTACACGCACACCCCCAACCTCCCTTTAGCCGTCAGTCCTCAGCATTCCCCACAAACTTCCCTTGCTCAGACCTTTTCAATCCTCCGCACTCAGCTTTCCAAGAGGGGGGAGATTCAGGAGCCAGAGGAGCTGTGTGTGTTTGAGGCCCTTTCCTGACTTTCCAGCCCGTCCTTCCTGGCACGACACAGCTCCGTGGCTCAGCCAAAGAAGCCTTTAAGAGAGCACAGGGAAATATCACATTGCTCTAAGTCTTGTTAGAACTTTTATCTGGCTGCGACTTTGCTTTTAGAGGAGCTCCCCGGGGCTGGCAGCAGCTGTCACTTATCCCATCCCTAATGGTGCTCCCTACCGAGCCCGTGCTGGAACTTCCTGTAGTTGTGTGTGTGTGATGTTGTCGGGCCTGAAACCCGAGTGGGAGACGCGTGATGCAAAATCAATCTCTGCAGCACCTGAAAGGAGAGAAGATTGGTACCAAGCGTTGCAGCAACAACACGAGAAGCTGTTGCTCCCTCCAGTTCTCCGCCTCGGAAATCTCTCCTGGGAGGAAGAGTTGCTTTAATTGTTGGCTGAGGGAAACAGGGAGAGGGATGGCACCAGGCTGTGCCTCGCGGGCTGGATCTGGGGGCAGAAGGAACACCACAAAGCTGCTCCAGGGAGGCCAAGATCCCGCAGGGAGCTCATTCCCCTGCGGATGGTGCAGAGGAGGCAGCAGGCAGTGACTGCCCCTTTCATCGCGGCACAGTCAGAGAGGAACGCTCAGGATCTGATCCCGCCTCTCATCCCAGCCCTCGGGACTGAGCGGAGATAATCCATGGCTCCTGATCCAGGCTCCAAACCCTGCCCTGCCAGGTTCTCCCCTCCAGGGACTGCCTGACCTCTGGTGATGGTAGAACAAGATATTCCCAGTTCCTGCATGGGGAGCTCGGCCCGGAGTGAGAAACACCCACCAATGGAGGCAGTGTGAACTTCCATTGCCCAAACTCTTCCCAGATTCCCAGAGTTTATACCAGGGAGTAAACCAACACCTGACCCAGCTTCCCCCCAGTCCTTCAGGGTGCTGATATTCCCACAGAAAAGCCCCTGCAAAGCCAGGAGGGTTCGCAAACACTCTGATGATGGAGACACGCATGGAAAAGCCAGAGGGATAAGATTAAAGCCGATAGGAATCCTGCTGCAGACACGGGCTTATCCCTGCTGCTGAGGGGGCGTTTATTCCCAGCAAGGCACATTTTTCCTTGGGGAAGGAATTATTCCCACCATGGGCTCCAGCCCCGCTGTTTCCCCACGAGGTCGGGAGCTCCGCGAGCTGCTCTGGTCACAGGGAACAGACATGGAATCACTTCTTTTCCATCACCTTTTATCTCATGGTAACCCACAGTTCTAAAGCTCCTCCCTGATCGGAGGCTGCCAGGCTCGAGGGGAGTCCTCTGCGAGGTGAACACGGAGATTCCCAGCAGGAGCAGGGACGTGGGGATGCAGCTGCGTCCTGGTCCACGGTCTGGCCCCTTGCCAGAGGGGACTGGGAAACATCTGGGCAGAGGAAGCACGTGCAGCCAGCTGCTTTCTGCCTGAACATCTGTCCCTGTCCCTAGAAAGCTTCCCCTGCGGATCTGAGACGCGCAGGCACAAACGCTGCACACGGACAAGGACACTTGGAAGCTTTTCCCCCCTCTCTGGCTCCAGGGGGTGCATTGAAAGGCCCCTAAATTAGGAAACATTACCGGAGGGTCATCATCCAGCTGCATTTTTATCCATGCCCGCTGTGAGAGCAAGGTGCAAAACATCTGCTTTTGTGGGCGAGGGCTGCAGCCTCATCCCTCCCAGCCCGTCTCCACCGGCAGCTGGGCTCAGCAGTCTCCTGGAATCCGTGCCTGGATTTGGCAGGGCTGGAGCTGACCTGTCCACGCCGGGCAGGGAAGGAGGGGGAAGCGTCTCGGTCTCGCACTCCCCGAAGCAGGGAAAAGCAGCCGCCTCCGCAGCCCATCTGCGGCTGAATGGGAGAGCCAAAGCCCGGGGTTAATCACCCGGGCTGGGCATTGTCAGAACATCTCTGTGCTTGTAAGGGCTCTTCAGGAGCAGCGTAATTTCTCTGTGTGTGCAGCACTCACAAGAACAAAACAGCTCCCTGGAGCTGCTTGCAATAACAGAATTGTCTTCTGAAGGGAAATCAGAAAGCCGGAGGGCTTCGGAGAGGGCGGTGCAGAGGCTTTGAATGTTTTTCTCCCTTTTAAAATAAAGATGATGTTTACTACTTCCCTCCTTCTCCCTTGCCCATGCAAAACAGATGTTGCCGTGCAAAAGGCAACCAGGCTCTGCTAATCCTGCTTCTGGGGGCTGCGGGAGCGCTGCCTCGGGGTCTGGGCACGGCAAGGGGCAGCTGCACCCCCCAAAAATGGGTGGGTGGGTGTGGAGAGCAGGGCTGGGATATGGGGAAAGGAAGGAGGGTGGCAGCGGGTCTGTGAGGCTCGAGCACGGCGGGGTTGGGGAGAGTGTCAGGGAATCCTGGCACGGTTTGGGTTGGAAAGAACCTCTAAAATCATCTCATTCCACTCCCTTTCACTATCCCAGGTTGCTCCAACCTGCCCTTGGACGCTTCCAGGGATGAGTTATGATGTTCATCACTCTGGAAACGCACGGAAATATTGCGGGATGAGCGCTTGGATAATGTGGGAATATCAGTGGTGTGTGCAGCCCCCCCGGCTCTTCCCAGCTGTTGTTCTGACTCACCAAAGGGGCTGGGGAGACCTTGAGGGAGCTGCTGAGTAAAACAGGATCGTGGAAGCTACAGGTGAGTAAAAGCGAGGGGAAGAGAAGCCGCGAGCGACAGGGATGAAGGGAAGTGTCGGGAATGTTTGGCGAGGTCTCCAGGGTTACCCCGGGAGCGGGGATGATGGATGTGCTGCAGGAGTCCTCTCTCTGTGGTCTGCCGGCCAGGTGATCCGTCACTGCCTCCTGATGGACTGCCCCGCTCCCGGGGCGCCGGTTCAAGGTGGGTTATGGATGAGCTGCCTGAGCAGCCCGTTCCTCCGGATTACTGCTCGGCCCAGCAAACAGCCGGCGGCGCTGGCTGCGAGAGGGTCAAGGGGTAAAGCTGCGCCAGGGGCTCTCAGGAGGTGCCCAAACCCACGGCCCAGCGAGTGCCCCCATCCCAGGGACATCCCTGGGTCACCCGAGCTGCTTCATCCCGCGCAGCAGCACTCGGTGATGGATTAGGAGCTGGATGCCCCTCCTCAGATGCGGGCTTTGAATCCCTCTGTGGGTACCAACCCGCTCTCAAAACACCACGGAGTCGCCTGGCGCTGGGTGTGGGACGCCTGGCTGTGCTGCCCTTCCCTCCCTGACCGATGTCACCGTGTCACCTCACCCACGGCGGGAGCGCTGCCGGAGGATCCCGCCCTGCCCCTCTCCCCGTGCTTGCTTCGCACGGAGTTCAGAGCAGCTGAATAAAACCTGCAGCTGCTTTGATTGACTCCCAGATCAATTAAAGCAGCGTGTGGACAGATGGAGGGCTCGGATCCTGAATTTTTCCCCCCCACTCTCCTCCGTTCTCATTCTCCAGGGGCCTTTCAGGTTAATTGCCCTGATCTCTCGCTGCCTTTTCCTGCCGGCCCTCAAGGACCGTCTGGCAAATGTTGCCCTGCGAGGGCAGCGCCGCGCTGAATCCGGGCCGGGGAGCAGGAGGGCGGGAGAGAATTGATTTGCTCCATCAGGCAGCAGCAGCGCTTGCTGCCACTGCTTAATTCTCAGTTCAAGCCCCGTGGAGAATGCAAACGGCTCCGCTGCTCGGCCAATTTACAGCGCCTGACAAGCTGCTAAACAACATCTTTGTTAGCGCCCGTGCGGGCCCGGGGGCTCTCTGCGGGTGACGGGGGGGGGAGGCACAGGGGAGGAGGAGGAGGAGGAGGAGGAGGAGGAGGAGGAGGGGGTGGAGGAGGAGGATGCTGTTTCCAATGAGCACCACTCGCTGCGCATCCCTCTGCTCGCTGCCGCCTCTCCCGTGCAGCCCTTTCCGCCTCCAGAGCCGGTCCTGCCCCTCCGGAGGGATTTTGGAAGAGGCTGAGGGCTGCAGGTGCACCCCGGCCGGAGCCGGAGCCGCGCGGGGTGGTTGTGATAAATGAGAGCGGGGTGCAGGCACTGAGCACCTGCACAGCTCCGTGAGTGGCCCTGCAAAACGGCCAGAGCCGAGCAAAACTCTGCAAACCCCAGGCTTGCGTTACTCCTTGGGGATTTAGAGCGCTGGAAGGAGAACGTGGATGCTCAGTTCAAGGATGAATCCTTCCAGCAGCCACCGAGGGGATGAAGAGCGAGGAGGCGGGGAACCGTCCCACCCTCCAGGCTGACTTTTGAGGCGTTTCACACCAGAATTTCTTACACAGCACCCTTCTGCTGCGAGGCGCGCGCCTGTCTGCAGCACACAGTCCCTCCCGGCCTGGGAGCATCCAGGCCTGGCAGAGCCCACGCTAATCTGACCAGGCTGCACTAATCCCAGGCTGGAATTATCTGGTGCGTTACTCAACGAGGGCCTGATACCGCGTTTAAGTAAATTATCTCCCTAATGGTGACAAATCAATTACTGGTGCTGCTTGCAAGGACGACCTACCTGTTCCAAAGAGCACCAAACCTGTGCGTCCTTGCTGCCCAAAATTACCTGCAGCAATGCAGCCAAAGGAGTGGGGAATTATCCAAGCACACAGACAGCAAATTAATGAATCATCGTCCTGCAGTTGGTGGTGCTCAAAAGCAGCACAAAATGGAAATAAACCCAGAAACCTTGCTGGGGTTTATGAAGAGATTTTGGGGTTTTTTACATCCTTTACCCCCCTTTTTTCAGCCATTGAGGTTTGTGCCTGGGATCCGTTCCCAGCACACGGAGCTCAGCCCTGCTCTGGGACTCGCTGCAGCTGGGGACACGTCACAGCTTTGGGGGGTCCCTGACTGAGCTGGGGAGGGGCTGGGGGGGTCCTGTGACGCCCGTTGTCCTGCCAGGACACCCCGTCCGTGGCTGGGCTAAAAGAGACCCCTGGGGAA
Organism: Atrichornis clamosus; assembly: GCA_013400975.1. Classification (NCBI taxonomy): domain Eukaryota; kingdom Metazoa; phylum Chordata; class Aves; order Passeriformes; family Menuridae; genus Atrichornis; species Atrichornis clamosus. Next base: position 125,951 of record WBMZ01001260.1, on the reverse strand, counting down.
GCTGGGGAGGGGCTGGGGAAGGGCTGCCGAGGGCGGGGACGGCACCGTTTGGCACCAGCTCGTCCCTTTTCCAGCCCGGGCACTGGAAGCGGGTCCAGGGGGAGTCACGCCTCGCCCAGCACCCTCCCCCCGCCCCTTCTGCGGGCTCTAATTAGCGCTGCTGCCATTTGGGTGGCATGTGGGCATCCCTCGTTCAGTGGCATTACTCGTGCTGACAGCATTGATGGGACATTTCATCAAGCAATTAAATTTTGAAAAAAAACCAAAAAAGGGTCCAACTTGTTCCGAAACACAAAGGCAGCAGCCGGCATAAATCAGTGTGTGTAGTTTTGGAGTGTTTACTGCAGCTCTCGCCCGCCTTCCCGGGGGACGTAATTAAGAAAGAGGCTGTTGCTCTGCTACCACGAGGAACCAGGAGATGCTGCCACATCCCCTTCACTCCGCCGGACCTCCCCGGCCCCGACAGACGATCAATTTAGGGCGTGCAGGAGAAGAGGCTGATTTCTCTTCCACTGTAAACTCGGGATTTATGATTTCCCGTAGGATTGGTTCCTATCTGGTCGGCTTCGTTAGCTGAGATCCGCCCTAACCGAATGAGCAGGAGCTTCCTGTGATCAAGGATGGAGCAGTTTGTTCTTCCCAGGAACTGATCACGGGGCTGGTAATGGATGCAGATTTGTTCACTCTGCTTTGATAAACAACAGCTCTCTGCTCCCCTGGGATGGGATTTGCCCCGGCCCCAGGCCGTGGCCTGGAGCATCTGGAGACGGATTTGTGCCTTGATTCCCTTTTCCTATCAGTTTTTGATGGGCAAACTTCCCCCGCTGGCTCATCCCAAGCTGCCGGGTGTCCGTGGCCAGAAAGCTGCTTCCCATTTTTGCAGTGTGAGTTTGATTTTCCTCTTAGGCCCGACCTGCAGCAGCTGCTCCCGCAACTCGGAGATGACGGAATGAGCTCTTTGAGGGTCCTCGCTGGTGGCCTTTCCCTGGGAGCTGTTCCTGGTCCTGCATCCCTCCTGCAGCATTCCCAGGGTGCCAGCACCCACCAGACCCCGGAATCGACCTGCACAGGGGCTCTCTGGATCCTTGTCTTTTTCCCAGATGGTTTCTGAAGCCTGGAGGGGAGGAGGAGAGACGCAGAGACGATGCTGGGAGGGATCACACCTCAGCTCCATGGACTTGGGTGACCCGGAGAGTGGGAATGCTGCTGAACGTGGATTCGGTGCCCCTGTCCCCTGCAGGTGCCTTTGTCATGGAATCCAGGAATGGTCTGGGTTGGGGGGGACCTCAAAGCTCACCCAGTGCCACCCTGCCATGGGACACCTCCCGCTATCCCAGGGTGCTCCAACCTGGCCTTGGACACTTCCAGGGATGGGGCAGCCACAGCTGCTCTGGAAAACTTATTCCTGGAGAGATCCTCCGCAGGGTTAAACCCTGATCCAAACACAAAAATCCAAGTGGTTCTCGGGAATTTTTTTTTTTTTAATTACAGTCCTCCACCACATTTTCATTCGAGGCATCAAAGGCAGGAGACAAAAAGTGAGAATCTGGTGGGTAGCTGCAGTGGATGGGTGTCTGTCTGTCATCTCCAGGTTTGCTGGGGACAAAAAAACCCTCTCTGCTTTGTTCTCTGCCTGTGTTTTGTTCCATGCATTTATTTCTTCTCTAAAATAAAAAAAAAAAAATTAAAAAAATCCGTGAGATTTGGCACATTGCAGGAGGGAAAAAGCGCTGTTTAGGGGATTAAAAAGAAAATACCTCCTTTCTTTCAACTAAATTACAAAGCACTTGTGCTTCTTTGTACCTGAGAACCTGGAGGAAAGGAGCAGTTTGTTTTTAGTGCCAGATTGGATGGAGAGATGAAATGGATGAGGCGTCTTCAAAAGCCAGCGCCGAGGAGCTGAGGCTGCAGAGTGTTCTTGCTGTTTGTTGTGATTTCTGTCCAGAGGCTTTGACACTCAGCTCGTTTTACTCCTGGTCCTGATCAGAGCCCGGGTGTTCCTGCACGTCTCGGGGAGAGGAGGGAGCTTCCAGGGGAGGATTATGGAATCGTAGAATGGAATTATGGAATCGCTGAGGCTGGGAAAGGGCTCCAAGGACATCGAGTCCAACCTTTGACGCCCACCTTGTCCAAGGCCCAAAGCCTGACCACCCTTTCCATGAGGAAATTCCTCCTGATGTCCATCCCTGGCACAGCCTGAGGCCGTTTCCTCTTGTCCTGGGAGAAATCTGCAGGTTGAGCCCCAAACAAAGCCCTGCATCCCCCTGCCAGTGCCTGAGACCTCGTTCCGCTCTGCTGAGCCTCTCCCGAGCTTTTCCAGGGAATGGGATGTGCTGTCTCCCCGGAACGAGCTCAGAGGTGATGTTTGCTAAACAAAGCTGCCTGCTCAGCTCCGGCTGTGCCGAGATGCTGATGCTCCCACACCACGGAGTGGCTTTAATGGGAGCAGAATTAAGGCCTTTGGGTACATAATTCCCACCCCGCTTCCCAGAGCCCCGCCGGGAGACGCGGAGCCTTTCCCACGGCGCTTCCCGCGCCGGGAAGAGGGAGAGGGAGGCCGTGCAGGTGGAGCTGTCGGAGCACTGGAATGTATCATCTCCTTTATTGCTGTCAAGGTGCTCCTAAGTGCCTCCATCCATCACTCCCCGCGTTCCCGGCCGGAATTAGCGCCGAGGTGCCAATCTCCCCTCCCGGAGCTCGGAGCCGGCCTCTCCACGAGTCCCTGCCTTTGGTTCCCTTTGATTTCCTCCCTCCCCTTCCCTTTCAGTGCCACCTTAATGAGCTTTCATTTCAGAGCGGGACAATCAAGGCCGCGGCCAATTACGGGAATTACCGGAGCGAGAGGCCGCGTGTCAGGTGTCCTCCTGCGACCAAACCGCCTCCACCAAAGCCCCGAGGGCAATTCCAGCAATAAATGGGATTACAGCTGGAGTGGCTGGCTCCACAAAGCTCCCCCCTGCAGCCAGGAGGCGTTTTGGGATCGCTGGGGTGCGAGGAGCGAGGGGAGGATTTGATCCCGTGTGGGCCGCGCTTGAAATTTCAGCTGTAGTGGCTTTAAACTGGAAGAGGGGCGATTTAGATGGGATTTTGGGAAGGAATTCCTCCCTGTGAGGGTGGGGAGGCCCTGGCACAGGTTGCCCAGAGAAGCTGTGGCTGCCCCATCCCTGGACGTGTCCAAGGCCAGGCTGGACGGGGCTTGGAGCAACCTGGGATAGTGGGAGGAACTCAATGGCAGGGGTGGGACTGGATGGGCTTTAAGATCCCGTCCAATCCCTTCTGGGATCCTGTGATAAAACACATGGGAATGTTCCTGCTGTTTCTTCTTTCTTTTAAGCAGCTTTTCTGTCCCAGCAGAGCTCTCTGTGGGAAGCGCTTCTGTGGGTGTAGCTTAGTGGGTTCAAGGAAACAATTAAAGCAGCAGTGGGGGTAATGGTTCTTTTATTTCTTGGTAGAAATGTGGCAAAAGTCTCTTCCTGGGATTTAAACTGCTGGTGAAAGGTCTGACTGCCAGCAACAAAAAATTAAATGGACTACTGGACTTTTCCCAGCATTAATTTCACATCCAAAAAAGGCCAATCCCTGCCTCGTGCTCTCGTCGGGGCTCTGAGCCAGCGCCTCACCTCCGGCTCGCTTCACTCCTGCCTTTCCCCAGCGAATCCGGTGTCTGGCATCCCTGAAACGGAGGCGAATTCCCATCGCGGCTCCTCCCGGAGTCTCTTCGCTCGGGCTGAGGTTCACGCTCGGTGCCTGCCCTTCCCAGCCCGCCGCTGCCGGCAGCCAGGAGTCGGGAGCGGTCTGGGGCTGGGCGCGGCAGCTCCGCGCCGCGGAGCTCGGAGCTCTCACAGATGCCAAACGCGGAGCGTCCCCCGCCAGCCGAGCCCTCAGATCTCCGGGCCATCAAATCTCCGCGCGCCTCCCTGACTGAACTTAATCACTCCGCAAGAAGGGATGGAGAGGAAGGGGGGGGGGGGAAAAAAAAAAGAAAAAGAAGAAAAGTATGAAAATCACTCCTGTAGCACCTCACCTCTGCTGCAACCTCTCTGCTTTCATGTCTCGGCTGATTTGTTTTGATCACTCCGAGCTGGGGTTTGTTTGAATCCCGTTCCCGGGGAATTCATGGAAATGAGGAGCCGCTAATGAGTTGTGCAGCAGCTGCTGGAGAGGAGCAGCTCGGGGGCGAGGCGGCTCCCCGGGGACCGGGCGGGGATGCGGGATGTGGGACTGGGGATGCGGGGTTTGGGATGCTGTGGTGAACCCCAAAATGCTGCAACCCCAAAGTGGTGCCAACGGAGCCTTCAGCTCTTGGAAACCAGGGCCAGACACAAGAACGGCGGGAAATCCCATATCCCGTGGGAAACAAATCAATGCTCCATTTTTTATAAAGGTATTTGGTGTGTTGATGGAGAATTAGGACAATTTGAAAAAAAAAAATCATGATTCTCATGGAAAAACAGGTGGAAACACAACTTCAGCAACCGCTGAGCTGATCAGAGGGAGAGCTCCAAGAGGGGCCAAGCAATTATTTTTATTAAATTTTATTGTAATAAAGCTCAGACCAATTCCTGGGAAGTGTTCCACCTTCCTCATGGTGTCTGTGTGGTACCCGCACACGAGGAGCCCTGAGTCTTCCAGGCAACAAAAATGAAAAGTCAAGTTTTATAGAAAGAAAAGCCTAACTTGGAGGACATTGGAATTTTTTTTCCCCAAGGACACTGTCCAGCATTAAACATGAATTAAATTCAGTTTTGTCTCAGTCCAGTATTTCTCATACAAATGCATTTTAACCCCTTTTAGGGTTTTTCCCTTTCTATTCCAAGTAATTCCCTGGCTCTTTGACTGCCAACACACCCAAATGGAAAAAAAAGCTGATTTCCCCACACTTGTATAAAATACATCCAAAATGATCCAATCATGAGCCACCTTTATCCAATACTAATCTGGGGTGAAAAAGCCCAACCCAGGGCATCTCCCTCTACTGAAAAGCACATTTTGGGCCTGCCCAGCCTGGTGTCCTTCTGTCCCAAAGTTGTATTTCTCTGGTGCAGATGTTTTCAATTTCTCCCCAATTTGTTGTAATTGTCATGATAAGCATTTCTGCCAAAAGGGTTGTAAAAACTCAATTTTCCCAAGGAAAATTAACAAAATATGTTCACGGCTCATGCAACCTGTTTATTAAGCTGTGGCAGGAATTGAGTGCAGCTGTGAAATAAGATATAATTAAAGTCTGGGGTCCTCTCCCAGATATCAGCTTTTCCAAGATCGCTCTGCCGTGGATACAGGAATTTTTGAGGCCAAAGAGCCCAATCTGTCAGCCGGGAGCGCTTCCAGCCTCCGAGCAATACCTGGGGAGAAGTGGGTGTTGTTTGGTGCTCGTGTCCAACGCGGACGTGATCAATCCACCTCTAAAAAACAGACTGGAAATGGGAATTTTTTTTTTTCCCCTGAGACGCCGTTATTCCTTCCTCCCTTTCCTTAGGAGTCTGGAGCAAAGCTGTTACGGGAGTTCTTTATTTCTTTGATTTTTAGAATAAATTCAGTTCCCTGCGTGTCGGGCTGGGGAGGAGGCGACATCACGGAGACTTTGCAGCCAACTGGTGCTGCTTGGGTGCCTCAGCCCGAGGGTGTCACACGAGGAGGAGGGTGTCACCTGAGGGTGTCCCTGAGAGTGTCACCTGAGGGTGTCCCTGAGGATGTCCCTGAGGATGTCCCTGAGGGTGTCACCTGAGGATGTCACCTGAGGATGTCCCTGAGAGCGTCACCTGAGGGTGTCCCTGAGAGTGTCCCTGAGAGTGTCACCTGAGGGTGTCACCTGAGGATGTCACCTGAGGGTGTCCCTGAGGATGTCCCTGAGGATGAGGATGTCCCTGAGGGTGTCACACGAGGATGAGGGTGTCACCTGAGGGTGTCACCTGAGGATGTCACCTGAGGGTGTCCCTGAGAGTGTCCCTGAGAGTGTCCCTGAGGATGTCACCTGAGGATGAGGATGTCCCTGAGGGTGTCACCTGAGGGTGTCCCTGAGGATGTCCCTGGCTCTGCCCCTTCCGGTGGGAGCAGGAGGGAAGTCCCTGAAGCCAGCAGGAAAGCTGTGGGAAGCTCTGGGAAGACTCTGGCGGAGGCCCCTGCCCTCCCACCTCCCCATGGACGCTCGCTGGGGTGTCCGTGACTCCTCCCTGGCTCTGGGACGAGGCCTCTGGACCTTTGGGGCTCCCGGCACGGAGCAAACGCTGGAGCAAAAGCTGGAGCTCCCGGGGTTGATGGGGAGGGATTTTCCTGTGTCCCGCCCCAGCCCTCCCTCAAAGGCTGGGATCTCCGTGGAAGCAGGAGCTCCTGGCGCTGGCCGAGAGGGAATTTCCTGATTAAAGCGAGGGCTTTTCCGTGCCCGTTCAATCCCTGCTCCTCCCAGAGGCGAGGGCCGCACGCAGCCCTTCCCTCCCTTCCCTCCAGCTCTGGTTCAGCCCCAGAGGTGAAGCCAAACCACCAGAAAAAGGATTTCAAAGCACCGCTGCTGCCCCTGTCCGCGGGAACTTCGCAGCTCCGTGCGCCTTCCCTCCCCTCTTCCCCTTCCCAAACTTCCGAGCCCCAACGTGTCTCCTGCTGCTTCTCCCCCCAAAATAAACCCCGAAGGGAGGTGCCTGAGCGACAGCAGGCAGGCACCAAGCGCCGGAATTTGTTGTAATGCCTCAAATCCCAAACACAAACCCAGAGGCACAGCCTGTCCTCCACGGGGGCCGTGATTTGGTGTGATTGTGGCGTGGCTGGAGGCTGGAGTGCCCGGCTTCCCACTGGGATAATCTGGGCCATTTTCCCTCCGTTCCGCTCAATTGATGGGGTCGCTTTATGGCTGCTTTTTTAAACCATTTTCTTCGGGAAGGAAATTTCCCGGGGCTGGGAGCAGGATGGATGCCGGGCAGTGCCGGTCCCTGCTTGAATTTCTCTTTCCCGGATCACTTCTCCAGGTCCCGGATCACTTCTCCAGGCTGAATTCCCTGCAAACCACCCTCTGGGCAGCTCCGTGGCTGTTTCCCAGCTCTTGCTTTGGGAAGCAGAAGGGAAAAGGCTCCGTGGGGTTTGCTGCTCTGTGGGAGAGATGAAGGGGCACACACTGGGAAAGGCAGATTTGGGAAATAACTCTGGGGCTTGGTTTGCTTTTCTCTTTCTTTTTGTGGCATCCAAAGCAGGGAAGGTGCTGTGCAAAAATAAAACCAACAAGTGTTAATTTTTTAATATCATCACTCTGGAGCAGCCAGAAATGAGGGATTTATGTGCCACCAGACACTCCCAGCATCCAGCTCCCTATTCCCACTGCTCCGGGTTGGGGAGGCTGCACTGGCCAGGGGTGGGGGCTGAGACACAACTGCAGCTCTCCATTAAGGTCTCCAAACACTCAATTAATCCCGATTTTACCAGACAGCTATTTGTTTGTTAAATTAAAACCAGCTGGTTATTGAAAGAAACATATTTATTGGGAATTAGCAGCCATGTGCTGGATGGATATTTACTACCTCGTTGTCAAAGCCCAGACACAAAGCTGTGTTTAATAATCATTTTTTTTCCCTTTCAATTATCGCAGGGGGGAAAAAAAAATCATCCCATTAATTCCAAATTAAATGCACATTTGGAAAATTTCAGTTCTGAACACTGCTGACGTTGCTGTTGTTTTACAGCTGGGTCTGGCTCTGGTGAAGATGTTCCGGGATTTTCCACTCCTTGCCCTTATCCAGGATGACCCAGGGGGGTCTGGGACCCCCCGAGCCCCAGCCCTGCCCTCTCCAAGCCGAACCAGGCACTTTTTGGCTCCCCCTGGGGACGTGGGGCCCGGAGCGCTGGGCGAACACAGCCCGCTCCTCCCCTCCTTCCAACAAAAACCTTCGGATGTCTCAGTGTTTAGAAGAAAATGGTGATAATTGGGTCTTCCCGGAACGGGCAGGGAGGGCCATGAATGATTTAGAGGGAGCTGGACGGCAATCAGAGAGTTCTCCTCGCTGCCTTTCTTCCTCAGCTCGCTGTTTGCTGAAACATTTATTGCCCATCACAGGCAGCTTCCTCCAGTGCCCAGCGCCTGCCCAGGCTTTGTCTTCCCGGCCCTCTGAGGAAAAGCTGTTTTTCCTGCACGGAATTATGAGTGGGGAAAAAGCAGAACTTCCCGCCGGGATCGGGATTTGAGGTGGCGCTGTCTCGCCCCTGCACCCCTTCGGGCGCTGGATGGGTCGGGGGTGGTTTTGCGTCAGGGCAAGACGCGGCCTTGTCACTTGTGCCCTTGGACACGTAATTCCCCTTTTCCTGAACCTCGCCTGCGCCAGGATCCAGCCCCTGTGCATGAGGGCTTTGTTACCCGAGCGCAGGCAGCTGAAGGCCCCCTTTGAACCGTGCCCCCGGCGCCCTGGGGAAGGAAGTTTGCGTCTCGGTGCCCCGACTTTCCCTCAGTGCTGTGTCTTTCTCCTGGAGAGAGGTGTCTGCGCGCTCCGCCGGCTCCAGCGCTGCCCGCGGCCCGCCCGGGGCAAAGCCTGACCTTTGCTTCTCCCTCGTAATTCAAAGGAGGTGGAGAAGGGGGGTATTTGTGTGGAAAACAAGTCCTGAACCCTGCAGGCCTGGACTCGATGATCTGAAAGGCCTTTTCCAGCCTAAACAACTCCTCGATTTCCTAAGGGAATGGGGTACCTGCGGCATTAATGCCATGGCGTGATTGCCTTCCCACCCTGGCACACCCGGGCACAAAAAGCTTTAATCAAGGCGAGCAATTAGATCTGAGAAGGACAAAAAAAAAGGATCAGTGAGCAGCCTGTGATGTTTGCTGGATCATTCCAAGAAGTGCAGCCGTGCCACGCAGTCCCATGGATCGGGATCATGTGGGATGCTGCTGCTTTTCCCAAACCCCGGCTCTGCTTCCCCTCTCCCTTCATCCCTGCCGTGCTACTGCAGCCCAATCTCCAAAGGAAAACATGGTCCCTGTTATCAAATTTTAAGGGAAGGCACTCACAGCAGCGAGGGATTGATGGAAAGGCTGCCTTTGAAGGGGGGAGAGGAGGAGGAGGGAGGCAGGGGAGGGAGGGAGGTGCCTCCCAGTCCCCCCAGTCTGGTGCCTGCCCTTATCTCCAGGTTTTATGGCACAATCTGCAGCGCTGCCCGGCCTCCCCCTGCTCCTGCCGTGCCATTAGATAAGGGAGCAGATAGTGAGGGAGTATAAAGTTTAGAGCCTGTGGCGGAGACTCATTTTTCTCATTTCAGGCAAAGGCAAAGGATATAAAATGAAAAGCAAGCCACCAATAAAAGAAGAAAGTTGCATTGCTTTAAAAGAGGAAAAAAACCCCAATCCCAGCTGCCTGTGCTTGCACCCGAGGCCTCAACACCGGGATAATGAACTGCAAACCCCATTTTAGCAGCTCAAAAGTCCCGAGACACTGCCGCGATCCCTCATCTCTCCCCACCTCGGAAACAATGCCAAGTGGGACAGATTCCTGCCTCCCTTCCAGCGGCATAAATCCGGGATAACGGCGCTGCCCTGCGCTGTGTGTGGGCTGCGGGAGGGGCGGGAGGAGCAGCCCGGTAAATCAGGGCTGCTCTAATGACTCCGTGCCTCTGCCTCCGGCGCTCCCAGCGCCCCCATTCCCGTCCCGACCGGGGACACTCACTCCTGGTTAAAGGAACAAAATAATCACTCCCTGCTTGGCTGTTGAAGCCATGGACAGGTTTTGGGATGAGGCTCTGCAGATCCAGCTCCAGGAGCATCTCCATGGACGTGCTCTTCCCTTTGGTTCACAAATAAAAGAGACACAGAAATGTAAAAACCAAACCTGTTTTTGTTGTGAATGCCTCAGATCGGGCTGATTTAACAGTCACACGCACATTCTGCTGTTAACAAATCAATATTTTGCCAAGGAACAGCAGGACCTGCCATAAATATCTCCATAAATACCTTCAGTTACCCGAGCCTTATCCACACGATCCCGAGGTGTGGATTCCACGTGGAGTCCCACGCTGGCTGTGTCAGGGGGGTATTTATTGGGATACCATGGGATCCAGGTGGCCTGTGAAAGGTTAAAATATAAAAAAAGGGAACAGGAAAATCACAGCCCTGCTCATAATTCTTGTTTCTGAGCCTGTGAATTGCCTTAAAGTGCCCCTGCTTGTTATCGAGGACCCAATCAAGTGGGTTTGGGGAATACACAGAATTTATTTGCACTTGCAATGTATAATCTAATACATATAAATTTACAACTAAATAGAAACACTCTGGAGCTCTTGAGTAGAATTGATGTTGTGGTGAAGTGAGCAGGGACTGCCAGCCCGGGGGAGCTTCGTGGCTCCGTTGCCTCTGGAATTCCTGTTTAATTTGGGAATGTGTTGGGCCTGGCTGGCCACAGACGGCGGCTGGGCTGGAGCCCAGCGTGGGCACAGCTCCTGCTGGGAAATCCTTTGGGTTTAGGATGCTTTTATCCTCATCTCTGGAATGTCCAAGGCCGGGTTGGACAGGGCTTGGAGCAACCTGGGATAGTGGAAGGTGTCCCTGCCCATGGCAGGGGGTGGAATGGGATGGGATTTAAGGTCCCCTCCCGCCCAAACCATTCTGGGATGATTCTGTGCTTGGAGTTAAATGGCTCCAATCTGATTTCAGCTCTTTACCCCTGCCCTGCCTGGGCTGTGGGACCTTTCCCTTGGACAGGGAGGTCCCCAAAGGCCTGGCTCGGGTGGCAGCAGCCCCTCCTGCCTGGGGAAAAACGGGAACACAAACACGCTGAGAAAACGCTGCCTGGGGAGGAAATGAGCAGCACTCGCATGGCAAGACAACATCCCCATCATGCAATTATTGCTAAACATGTTATTTTATGATCCTTCAAAAAAAAAAAAAAAAAAAAAAAGAAGAAAACCTCTGCAGAATAAGAGAGGAGGAGGCAAAGTGAGCAATCAGGGAATCATTCTCAGTTTAAATTGCCCTCAGGAAAGGAATGTGTCAGAGCAGATTGAAAGATGGTGCTATCCCAGGGGAGGGAAGGAGAGACAGAAACAAACAGAGCCAAGGAAGCTGCTGGAAGATGTGGGAGAGCTGGGGAATCCTGCTCGGATGCCCACCCTGGGGCGGCTCTGTAAGGACCTCGCCTCGCTTTATTAACAACGAATTCATACATAGCACAAGGAGGGTGACTAAATGACAGGCTGGTGTTTTAATGAACGGAGAACTAATTGCTAGAGAACCCAACAGCTCCATAAACTGCAGCTCGAGGGCTGGATTTTAATTTGTCCCTGCAGACTGGGGTGTGACAACTCCTGTCCCCCAGCCAGGTGCCACACGCTGCCCATCCTGGCTCCGACATCGCCGTGTGTCTGTGGAGATTTTCCTATAAATCTTTTATAAATGAGCCATCACTGAAATCAGCAATGCTTCAGGACTGCACTTGCCCTTTCCAAGAGCAGCGTTTCCCCTTTCCCAAAGCCCCCTCACCAATGGGAATATCCTGTGGGTTCCCAGTTTTCCTGCCTGTCCCTGTGTCTGCAATTCCACGGAGCCAGAGCAGCTGTGATTTCCTTGGATTAGCACATCAAGGCCACTTCGGAGGGAGCAGTCCTGGATTGCTCCCATTTTCTGGTGGCTTTGCTCGAAGAGCTGCTCCAGGCTGTGAACTTCCCACACATCCCAATTTGGTGGTCCGGGAGGGAACCCCCACCCTTCCCACTGGCTTCATACAATCAGCAGCACCTCCCTTCCTCTCTTCCTTTATGAGCACCGTCATTCTTCAACCAAATCAATATTAATTAGAGAGAGAAGTGTTCGGGGAGATGAGCCCCAGCCCGAGTGGTGCTGTTTGTGCCGGCCCATCTTCCCCGGGGCTGGGATTTGGGGCCAGGCACTGATTTTTTGCACAGCTCTAAAAGCCCTGGGTGTTTTTCTCCTGCGGAAGGCAGGGATGGGGTTTTTTTTACCCCTGGGAGTTCTTCCACGGCTCTGTTTTCCCCAGGCTTCGAAGGCAGGAGGTCTTTGGGTGACTCCCCGGATGCTGCAGCACAGGGGGGGTGCTCAGGTCGTGTCTGGGGCTCCTCTGACCCCTTTTGTTCACTCAGGAGAGCCCCCAAAATGGGGCTGCAGTGAGGTTTAAACACCGTGGGGAGAGGAGGGCTCCGTGGGAAATAACCTCGCCGAAGTTTTGATTCCACAAAACACATCCTGCGAAAGGCTGGGGACAGGGCGGCTGGAATTCTCCTGCCAGCCCTGAGAATCAGGGATATCGCTCGTGCCCTCAAGAATCCGACACGGTCCTTTCTTTGGAGTAAAGCAGAGCAAAAAAATTTGCCTGTACTGACTTCACCCAGCACTCAGTGACTTCCCTTTCCTCCCTTTTCCCGTGCCGGGAGCGCTGGAGGAGCCCAGCCGTCAGTTCCCTCCTGTGCGCTGCCCCAGCCTCGCCCGAGCTCCGGGATGATTTAGGAAGCGTCGGACACGTGCCGTGCCGCGTTACAGCTGTTTTTCCTCCCTGCAGCCCAGAGGGATCATCCAGGGGAGAGGGAGAGTGCCAGGGCCGTGGAGAGGGAAAGGTGGAGCTCCGAGTTCAGACAAGCGGTGCAGCAGCAGCTCCAGGCGAAACTAAATGGATTTGGTCTTTTTTTCCCTCTTCCCACTCTTTTTAACCTCCTCTGTGCCGGCCAGAGGAGCCAAGGAGGGGATGGGTGTGGATGGGTGATGAGGTTTGGGAAGGGATGGGAGGGACGGGGATAAATCCCCCAGGTGCTGCCGCCCCCCGAGTCCTCCCGGGATGAGGCTCGGGATCCTTCCTGCTCTCCGCAAAACAGAGGAGCTGTCTTTAAAAACCAGCAGAGTTTTTCTCCTTGGCCTGGGAGAGCTCCAGGAAAGCCAGTGCCGCCAAATTTCGTGGGATTTGGGCCGAGATCTGAGGTCGCATCCATCAGCTCCCTGATTTACACCAGCACAGCTCTGGGACCCTCATCCAGGTCAGGTTTCCAAGAGCGGCGGGACAATTCTGCCCGTGGGATGAGCTCTGCCCGAGCTGCAGGAGCCCTGGTTTCCCGGGAAGGTGGGATCCAGCTGGAGCACCTGGAGCAGGGAATGAGGGTCCGAGCCCCCCCGGCTCCATCCCGGCCGTGTGCCACATCTCCCAGTCCTCCCCACGGAGCGGGGCTGCTCCGGAGCTGGAGCGGAGCCTGGGCGGCTGACAAAGGATATTAATGATTTCCCCCAGGGCAACGTTCAGGCAAACAGGTTTGTCATTTATTTTGCAGATTTACTGGAGTATTATTAATTTACTAGGATAAACTCCATTAGGAGAAGGCATTAATTTCTGGAATATAACTTATTCACAGCGTCTAGACCTGCTCTGGAGACAGGGATTCCACTGGTTAAGAATTACTCAAATATTGATCTGGACATTTCTAATTAAGTTTGCCCATGTGTTAATATGCATATGCCCCAAAATTGATTTTGGACGGGCCCAATAATTAGATTTAATACCTGAGGTAACTTATATTTATGTGTTTAATTATTAGATTCATTAGCAATTTTAATAAATGCTGTTGGCTCGGGAATGAACCACCATACTTGACACTTGTTGACTTTCCCTGGCGCTGGTGAAATAACTCTGAGCAGAGCAAGGAGAGACAAAAGCCCTGCCCGAGCCTGCCTGGGAAGCAATTATCACCTTGTGCTGTGGAATTATTAATACATTCCCTGCGACTGCAGCGTGGTTGGGTTCGAAACCAAGGCCATCTGTGATAAACATAAAAATATCTGCCGGGTTCCTCTCAGGGAATGTGCAATCCGTGTGGGAAGCAGCAGGAGGATGCTGTGGAGAAGGACAGGGAGAGACAGAGCTCCGGTGGTAAATCCTGGGGGGCTGCAGGACCTGGACCCCAAATTCCCGTTGCAGAGAAAGGATGGGGAGACCCCGGAGTGGGGGTGCTGGTCCAGGAGACACTCTGAGCTGGGGTGGAGACGTTCTGCTCCAAATCTGCACCTCCCCTTCCCAAATGTCCATGTTTTCCTGCAGCATCACACCCTGGAACACCCCTATCCACACCCAGATCCAAACCTGGAATGGTTTGGGTTGGAGGGACCTTAAATCCCATCTCAGGATGGGATTTCCCACGGGCAGGGACGCCTTCCACTATCCCAGGCTGCTCCAAACCCCATCCAACCCGGCCCTGGACCCTTCCAGGTGCAGGGCACCTCCCGAAAATGCTGGAATTGAGCACTCTTGGAGTCCTGCATAGGCCCCCCTGGACCCCAGGGGTATCCCAGGGCCCATCCTGGGGCAGAGGTCCCCGTGCCAAGCTGGAATTGCTTTCCAAGTGAGCTGAACTAAAGCGACCTCTCAGTCAGAGCAGCGGCCGAGCCACTGCCCCGATTTATTTTGGGATCCATTTCCATTTTGGCATCCCGGAGCCACCAATATCCTGCAGAAAGCCCCTTTCCCGGCTGTATCCGAAATCCATCCCAGAAATGTGCTCGTCTTTCCACCCGGATGACTCCAGACGTGGCCGGTAATAACCTAAAAACCCATTTTTGAAGGGTTTGTGTCCAGCTGCTGCCACCACATCCCAACACCGCTCCCCCCCTCCCTCCCTCCCTCCGCTGCCCACGGATGCCTGTGCAGCCTCACAGCGTCTCCGAGCGTTCCCTTGTAATTTGGTTCTGGGACCATTGGGAAATTGCCGACAATTTGGATGAAAATGGTCGGAAAATTGCAGTGTTTAGGCCCACTTTGCGTGGCTGTGAGTGCAGAAATTGCAGAGGAAACACTGGGCGAGGGCAGCGGTTGGGATCAGGCCCCGTTGTGCTGCGGCTGCCGCGTTCCCCCCCACTCATTATGGATTTGTAAATAAAGGTGTAAATCCAGCTATTGCCCCGGAGGGAAGCGGAGGACGGATAAAAACTGGGAGAAGGGAATCGGGACGGGGAGCCCTGGGGGGCTGCGTCTGCTCCCGGTGAAAGCTCAGCTTGGTCGGGGTCGGGCTGTGCCCAGCGCGTGTCACTGGGTGCTCATCCAGCATCTTTTCGGGAATAAAACATCCGAGAAGTGGCCTAGGTGTTTGCTCACCCGTAGTTTGCACACCTCTCCCGGAACTTCGTCCCAGAATTTTGCCAGTTGGGATTATTGATGTCCTGGTGCACCTCAGGGTGAGCAAGAAACTCCCGGGGGTTTTTCCCACTCCAAATGACACTTTGCGGGCCTGCCCGAGCCATGGGATGGCTGATGGGAATCATAGGAATTCTCCCAGGCCGGAGTGAGATGCTCATTAACGAGCCGACAAAAAGCCGGGCTCTGATTTGCATAAATCTGCATTGTCAGACTGGAAGGTAACAAAAGGCGAGCGACGGCAGCACGAGGAGGACCCGATCCCAGCGAGGCTGTTCGGGAGGGATTACAGCCTCGGCAGCCGGCGCTTGGATTTTTCCCTAATTTCTCTTTCTGTCTCCTCGCCCATCCGCAATCAGCGGCGGGCACAAAACTCCGGGCGCAAATCGCGGCACAAAGGAGCCTCTTCCCTTTGTGCCCCTCGGCGCCGCGAACCAGCAACATTTGGGGCTTTAATGGGCGATGCAAACGTGTAGACTCGTTATAATCCTTAATTACGGCTAATTGGGAACATCGAAGGCTGAGAGCTGGGGCCAGGGAGGTCCACTGGATGCTCAGAGGGTAATTAAACACTCCGGAGTTAATGAGGCACTTGGGAGCTTCCTTCTATTCCCTCTTGATACACGGGGTTGATCCCAGCGGGAATGAGCCTGGACCCTCCCAGGGTGGGGGGATTTGGGTGCCGGGGCTGAACCCCCAGTGCATTCCCAGGAAATCACTTCCTGGGAAATCTTTCGGGGTTTGCTTCCCTGCCCTTGGGACGGAGTGGTGTCAGGAGAGCTTTGGGGAGCAGGAAGAGCTGCAAAACACCCGGAAATATCCTTGGAGCGGCTAATTGAGATTCCCCCCGACTCGTTAGATGGATGGACAGATTGAGGAACGCCGGCGGTTTGTTATCCACTCCCGGAACGTTCTCTTTGATGCTCCCAGGGCCGTTTATCCGACCCCATCGGCTGATTTTTATTTTTGATATCGTAATTTTCGTTGGGGTAAAAGCACCCACAGGAGCTCGGCGGGAACTCACCAGCATAAGCTGGAAGGAAGCAGGAACTGACATGAAACGTAAGAACATCTTCCTTAAACAAGAGAAGGAACCCAAATGACGGAAAGATGGGGACACCCGACGGGATGCAGCTTGAGCCAGGACAACTCAGCATTTTGGTGCCATTAAATCGAAGTATTTGGAGACCAAAAGGTTTTTCTCCACGAGGACTGTCCCCTCCATGTGGGTGGACGCTCCGAGGCTCAGGAGATGGAAGTCGGCCTTAAATCAAGGCGTGGGTGATAATTTCTTGCCCTCAATTGTAGCAAAAATAAAGGTGTTTGTCCTTTTGCCCCTTTTTCCTGACACAGAGGGAGATTTTTCCCAGTTCCACGGTCATTATTTCAATTTTCCGGTGCTGTTTGCTCTGTGCAGATCTCCAGGTTTGGGTTTTTTTTATTTTCCCCAAGAAGCTCGCCATTACTGTGGATACTTTTCCCTTAATACTGCAAGGATTAAACAAAAATAATTCTCCTTTTGTGCATCAGCCCTGCCTGGACGCTGACCTCTCCAGGGATGATGCCGAGCTCAGGTGACCTCACCTGGGGCTCTTTTCCAGGGCAGGAAAAGGGAATCAATCCAATCCCTCCATGCTTTCATCAACACCCACCGTGCTGCCCCTTTGTCCCTGCCCCAGGAGGGGGCTGAGGATGGGAAATCAGGAATCATCTGCCCCAGAATCCACATCAAACATCTCCCATGGCGCTGTCGATCCATCCCCTTGCAGAGGTGGCACCTGCCTGGATCCAGGGATTCATTTCAACCCGGAGCTGGGAGCCCCAGGGCTTTGCAATATAAAGAGATTTCATTTCTTTGTGTTCTCAGGGGCTTTGTGGCAATTCCGGGTTAAATGGACCCAAACAGGGCTAAACTGTGGGAAAGTCGGGAAGAGACCACAGGGAATTTGCCTCTGCCGGAGGAGGCAGCTGATGGTCTCATCCCTTGGGAAATCTGCTGCCAAAGGAATTGAGGGCATCTCCACGGAGTTGGGATCCCAAAGGGTTAACGAGGCTGGCAGAAAGGCGAGGAGAGCGATGAAAAGCCGTGAATCACATCTTCATAGCATTCCTTGAAGGACTTCCAAAGGGAAGGAGGGAAGCGCTGGATGGGCTCCTGGCAGCCTCTAATCCTCCCTCCTTCCGCTCCGAAGATTTGTGAAAGAGGCAGATGAGAGATTTCCTGTTTGGCAAAGAGGGGAGCGGGAGATTAAATCAACCTGCCCGGGCTCCGCTTCCAACGCAGCTCCGAGGATGCTTAAATATTTATTTAAAGGAGGAGGAGAGAGCGGGGGGAGGAACAGAGAGAGGGGGATACATCAAATTAAAATGTTCATTATCTTACAATCCATATTTAATAAGGGTCCTCGTTACAGCTGGATAATGGATTTCCTGCCGTTTCCCCTTTTGCCGGCCCAGCGTGGCCTGGGAAGGGCTGGGAACACCCGGGGAGGGCACGGAGAGCCAGGAGTCAGGAGCACCTGCCCCTAAATCCATCAAATTCAGGCTTTTCCAGGGCTGTTTCACCCCGTCCTGCTGGAGGTGCTGGAGTGGAATTGCTGAGCCGCTGCTCCGAGGCTGGGGACGCTCGGGGCGTTTGTTTAGAGCAGAGGGAACGCTGAGGTGCCTGCAGGGACTTCAGCGAGGGTTCAGCTGCCCGTTGGGTGGATCCATATTCCCATTTTCCCCTCGGGAGCGGCAGCACGAGGGCTCTTAAATATTAACCTGCCCCAGCATCGGGAAAATCCAATGGAACTGGAGCATCCCTGAGTGCCAGGCCCTGATTAACTGCTGGAGGGGATTACTGAGGAGGCGAATGGAAAATAACACCGGGAGTGGCCGGGCACGGATTGATCCGAGAGGCTCCCTTTGGACCAGGGAGGGTTTGTTGGAGCCAGTGCTGCTGCTCTGCAGCTCCCGCAGCTCCCGCAGCTCCTGCAGCTCCTCTGGCTCCTTCCCTCCATCAGCTTAACAGAAACCCCTGGGTAGGGAAATAGCTCCAAATAGGATGAAGCTGTATTTACTAATTTGGGAGGATTAGAGGGAATAGAATTATTAAGATCCCTATCGCAGGCTGGGGTGAGGTTTGCGGCTGCTTCCGTGGGATTCCCCATCCAGGGAAGCTGCAGAACAGCCTTGGATGCCCCAAGCTGGTCCAGCCTGGGCACAGGAAAGCCAAGTTGCTGCCAGATTCCCTCCCACCTTCCCGAAATTTCAGTCAGAGCCCCAGGAAACAAGGGGAAGCTCCCTGGGAACAAGCAGAAGGGGATGATGTGCTTCTCTGCCTTCGCTCCAAGGTTTCCCGGTTGCCAGGGATGCAGCTCCAGGAGCGACCTCTGCCTGGTGTCCATCTCCAGTGGGATTCCCGTGGTGAAAGGGGCAGGGGGAGCTTTGGGCTGCGATGCTCCAGGTGATTCCCGGGTGCTTTTGTTCAGCCCAAGTAGCGAATCCAGGCAGGGATGGAAAGGCAGGAATTGCACCAGCTTTGGAATAAATGTCTCCGGCAAGGCCCGGTGGCTTTATGAACTCCATTTGTCTTCCGAAGGGACACAGAGGGTGGCAATAAATCACCCAGGCACCAGCACTGAGGGACAGAGCTCGTGGGGACAGCCCTGAGCCCTGTGCTCCCCTCGGGACGCCCCGCAGCGAGGGCTCTTCCAAGAGGATCCCCCCCGGAATCGCTTTGGGATCCCTGAGCACCGGCAGTGGGGTTTGTTTTACCCCTGATTTTATCAGCACCCCTGCAGCCCCGAGCTGGAGATCCCCTGGATCTGCATCCCTGAAAACTTCAGCTCTTTCCCCCCGAATTCAGGATCCAGGAGCCTGAGCCTTCCAAAGGTTCCTCAGGAAAAGCCGCCTTGGCCTCCCCACTGCCTCCAAGCTTGGAAATAAAACCTCCTGTCACCAAGAGATGCAACTTTTCCCCAAAACACAAAGAAAGATCCCTCAGACCCCTTTGTGTGCCAGGGAGAGGGAAGGAGGGAAGGAAACATCCCTTGAAAAGAGTTTGCTCCTCTCCCTCCTTCTCTCTCCCCGTCCCATCACCTCCCAGCACGGAATTGTGCTCTTCTCCCTTCCATCCATGCCCTTGCCACTTGGAATTATTTCCTGACGAGGCTTTTCCTGCCTCGGGAAGGTGACAGAGCCCTCTCCCGGTGCCCCCAGGATGCCTCTGGCTCCCCACGGCTCCGCTCCCACTCGGAGCTTGTCTCCCTTGCAATTTCCTCCTGGAGCAATCAGGCTTGAAAAACGTCTTACATGGAAATCTTTATAGAATGGGGGGAAAAAAAAGAGCAGAGTGGGTGGATTCAGGGGGAAATAAAGGGGTTTATTCTCGGTGCCAGTTAATGAAATTAGAAAATGGAGAAGAGCTTGGCTAATATCATACAGGGAAAGATAAAATACATTTTGAAAAAAACCCCACAATGCTGCAGCTCTTTGGAAATGTCAAAATATTACATTTTTTTGGATGATAAAGATGGAAGAAATAGCTGGGTTTCAATTTCAAGTGCCACATCATATCTCTTCCCCTCTATAATTTTTATTAAAATGGGAATGTTCCAGGAAGTCATTACAGCGCCTTTATGATGTTTGCAGAGGAAATCAAAAGTTTGTCTGGGGAGAGGAGAAGCGAGGGCTGGGAGTGCCACCCTCGGGGGGTGACAGCGCTGCTGCCACCCTGGCACCAGAGGGACCCCCGGGGGCCTCCACGTGGCTTTGGGTGCATATCCAGTGTGTTTTTCCAGTGCACTTCCATGTATCCAGTGCTCCCAGCAGCTCCCTCCACCACCAGTCCCGCTCTCCCTGCCTTTACCACCCATTCCACCCTCGCCCTGTGTGATCCCACCCCATTTTCCCGCTGCATTTCCCTGAGGAGAAGCACCAAACAGAAGCAAAGGCACCGTGATTTTGCTTCTAACTTTATCTTCCATATCCCTCTTTTTCCGTGGCTGCTCTTACTGTACGTGTTCGGATCAATCCGTGGATATTTCTTGGGTTTGCTGGTTTTTTGGGGGAGTTTCTGTCAGTAGGAAAAAGCTCACTGGGTGGGATTGCTGCAGCTTGCTCGGGGCAGGGTGTCGGGAATGTTTTTGTGTGGATTATATGGATGCTCTCCCACCCAGCTGAGTCCAGATCTTCCTTTTCCTTCCCTAATGGAAACGCATCCAGCCCCAGAGGCTGCTACAGAGAGCTCTGAACTTCCATCAGCTCGGGCCGGGAGCCACAACCTGCCACATTCCCGTGAGGAGTTGGGTCCTTCGGAGCTTTTATGGCAGGAGGGTGATGGATCAGCTCTCACCCCCTGGGAAGAGGGAAGGGTTTTCCACATCCAGCTCTTGCCAAAGGCTCCCCGCTCAGCTCGATTTGGGGCAGCCGAGGAGATGGAAGGCTGGGGGGGTGATGCTCTCGTTAGGCTTGAAAGGCGCTGAGTCCATAAATGTCACGGACACTCAGCTGGGATTCATGGCCTGGGAGCCCCTGCGAGAGGACGTGGGTGGATTTCCAGCCCCTCAGACTCCGGGAACTCTCATTCCAGGCCTCTTTTGGCAGCCGGAGCAGAGGGCAAATCTCAGCCAGCCTGGAATCGCAGCCGCTCGAGTGCAATTAAAACAGACCCCCAGAGACTTTAATTCCTGCAGCCACTCCTGGGCGTCTGCCAGCTCGGATCCCAGGGACAGGGAGATCCCAGCCTTGGGAAAGGGATGCTCGGGCTCAGCCCAGGGTGTCCCTGTGCAGAGCCACGGCTCCTGTGGGCTGAGCCACCGAGGGAAAGGCTGGGAATAAAACTGGGATGCAGAGACATGGGAACTGGTGAGGGCTGGGAGGAAAACAGGGGGATCCCAGGCTGGGCAAGGGCTGGATCAGTCATGGAATGGTTTGGGTGGGAAGGGACCTTAAAGCTCATCCAGTTCCAACCCTGCCACAGACAGGAACACCTTCCACTATCCCAGGTTATTCCAACCTGGCCTTGGGCACTTCCAGGGATGTGATTCCCATTAAAAGCCAGAAACAGGACCTGCATCTCCCAGTCCAGGAGGAAAAGGAAATGCAATATAATTGCTTTATAATTGGCATAAAAATCTCGCATCTTTAGGACCAAATGTATTGGGTTTTGAGGGGAGTTGAGGCTGGGGGAGGAGGCGGATTCCTGCTCCTGCAGACTCTGCATCCCCGGGGGCTCCGAGCTGGGTTTGTTTCTTGGACCCAGCGACCCCCTGAGCATCCTCAGCTCCCATCCCAGAACCCCTCCCCGTGATGAGACGGCAGCAGGACAAAAGGGCTCTGCTGACTTCTGCAAGGTCGGATTTTCCAAGGGCTTCCTAAAGCAGGAAAAAAAAATCTCCCCCAGATATGAAATGTCTGTATTTTTATCCCTGGTTCGCTCTAATGATGCCTCTCTCCTGATCCCGGGGTCTGCGCCAGGGTGGCGGGGCAGCTTTTCAGGAGCAGCACGAAGCCCTGGATCCAAGGAATGTGAAACATTAAGGAGCAGCTAACGAGGGGAGAACTGAAAGGAAGCTTTTCCCAGCGGAGATGAGCGGACCTGTGGAAAAAATCCAAATCCCGGAGGCGCTGAGGAAAGAAAGAGCAGCTGGGAAGTGGGGGAGGAAGGGGGACCGCTCCATCCTCCTTCTTCTGCCTCCGTAACTCCTTCCTCTGCCTCGATAACTCCTTCCTCGGCCTTCCAGGCTCCTGGAAAATCCCAGGGAATGCTGCTGGAGGGGACGGGTTTGTGGAGGGGAATTGGGAGGCCACGGGGACCTTTCCCGGTGAAGCTGTGTTCGGGATTTCTGCCTTCTCCAGCAGAAACGTGTGGTCCTGGGCCTTTGGAATAAAGCAATAAACATCCTTCGTGCTGTTAATTCCGCGTTCGGGAAGGCAGGAACCGGCTCCATCCGCTGCGGGCTCTGGAATTCCAGCCGAGCGTTGCCACCGCGGCCTCGCCGCTTTAAATGAATGGAAAGCAATTAAAGTTCAGCTCCCGAACCTGCTGCTCTGTTCACGGCCTCCTCCCCTCCCAGCGGTTCTTCTGTGGAAGCCGGAGCCATTAAAGGCACTAATTACTGTCTTTTGTGGGTTTTGGAGGAACCGAGGCGGGCCGGGAATGGCTGAGCCCTGCCCCACTCACCCCTTTGCCCCGGCACCAGCACAACCCAAATTTTGGGGGGTTTTTAGGAGGTTTCCCCGTCTCACCCAGCGGGGGGAAGAGAAGCCAGGCATTGATCGCATCATCAGCAATTACAAATACATCTCCAACCCTCCAAAATAAACCCAGGAAGCGCAGGAGTCTGGCTGGGAGCATCCCAGGGATGCAGGAGCCCCGGGAAGACGGAGGGAGCTCTCCTGCCGGTACATTTTTAATCAAAGGTGGCAGGACTGATGTCCCTGGGTTTGCAGCGCTCTTTCATCTCTGCTGCAGCGCCCGGAGCTGGAAGGATCCCCTCCACCTGAGCTGGATGATTTATACATCTGTAGATGGGCAGCAGCACGGGTGGGAAGTGCCGGGAAGGCTTCCCGCAGGTTCTGAACATCCCGGATCTCATCCGTGTGCTCCGCTCCCAGCGTGGCTGGCCGCCCCTTCTCCCCCTGGGATCCATTTCCTCTCTTTTCCTCTTGTTTTGAATCCACAGCTCTGGTCGGGAAGCCCATCCAGCACACAGGAATTAAAGCTGACAAATCAGGGCTTTGTAATTCACAAAAACATCTCCATTTGCATTTCAGGCGGGGAACATTTTTAATTTGCTACATTACAAAGTTTTCTGTGCGTTTTCCCCCCGTATTGCTGTGTTCAAGTGAACATGGATTTTTTTTGCAGGGAGAAATCCCACTTTGGGGGGAAAAGCCACGGACACCTAAAGGTGTCCCGAGGTCTTGGTGGCCTCCTGAGCATCCCTTGCTCAGGCCCGGTGTTTCCAGTGGGAATCCTTGGAAAATTCGAGTCTGGAGTGCAGTGGGACCCTCAGCTGATCCTCCTCTCCCAAGCCCTCCTGAACACCCCCATCCCTCCTCAATGACTCCCCCCAAAACCCCCTTTTCCCCCCGAAATCCCAACCCCATCCCTGAGCTGGAACATCTCTCCCAAGGACGGAGGCAAAGCCGAGGCGTTCTGTGCTCCCTTCTTGCAGCGCCATCAGCCGAGGGACAGCAAGGAGCAGCTTTTCCAGGCCTGTTTTTCCCTTTAAAAGCAGGGATATCATTCCCGAGGAGGCGGATGCAGCGCGGGGAGGGTATAAATAGCCAGGGCTGCGAGCAGAGCACAATGGCTGTCACTCGACCGCAGCAGAACGGGGACAGGAGTGGTGGCAGATGAATTTCCTCAGCAACAAAGATCCTGTTTTCATGCAAATATCTCTCAGTAATAAAATCCAGCAGAAAAGAAAGACAGATAATGTGTTATATAAGCAGAATTAACTTGGCACAGAAGGCTTCTTTCAAGGGTTTGGGTTTTATCCATTTCTTCTTCTTCTTTTTTTTTTTTTTTGGAGGCATCAGCAGCCTTTCAGCGCCTCGATTTGGGCTGGGGAGGGGAGTGTGGTGAGCGATGTGTGGCTGAGCAGGAGCTTCAGTCGCCCACAAAGCTCTGTCTGAATGGAACAGGAGCAGCAGCTAATGCGGATAAAACTCTGGAGAAGATCCCTCGCCCCGATAACACGGCCTCCCTTCCCTGAGGATTCCGGAGCACTTTGCAAACATCCATTAATTAAGCCTCAAAGGAGCTCCTGGCCCTGGTTTTACAGGCGGGGAGAGATGAGGGGCCGGGGATGCACAAGGGATTGGGATGCACCGGGAGCTCAGCCCGGCTTCTCTCCCCGCTCAGCCCCTCAATCTCTGCAGAGACAGCCAGGAAAAGCAGGAATTTTCACCCAGACTTCGTCAGGATGCTCCAAGCGTGACGTCCCCTGTCCCTCATGGGATGATTCCATCTCTGGTGTCACCATCAGCACAGGAGCAGCGTGGCCCATCCATTTCCCATGGAGACAGATCCATTCCCAGCAGCTCCCAGCTATTTCTCCTTCTGTTTCCTATTTCCTTAAAGATTTTAAGCCTTTTGGAAGGGTTGTGGAACAAAACAGCCTCATCTGTAAATGTGCTGGGAATATCCTGGGTGTGGACCTGGAGCAGAGGTGGCTGAGCAGGATTTACCATGGGGGAAGTGGAGGGAATATCTGAAAAAAAACCAGGAATGCCAGGCGGATGAAGAGGCCAGTCATGGAAAATGAGCAGGAACACAGGGGATGTGTGCCCTTGCTTACAGACCTAAATAAATATTTCATGGACTCACAGGATGGTTTGGGTTAAAGCCCATCCATTCCACCCCCTGCCACGGGCAGGGACACCTTCCACCATCCCGGGTTGCTCCAAGCCCCATCCAGCCCGGAATGTTGGCACATCCATCCCCTGTGCCATCTGTCTGCGCTCAGCACGAGGTGCTTGGTTTTCCGCCCTCGTCCCATCCTGGCGCAGGTGACAATGACTTCCCTCAGCCTGCTGGGAAAATTTAACACAAAAACCGATGGAGAGGGTGGTGTTCCAACAGAGCGCAGCAGGAGTCCAAAATTCGGGTGCAAACCCCTCCGTTTCCCAGCCCCGGGGACGCCGGACACACAAACCTGTTCCCAGATGCAACGCCCGGGACTGTTTGTCTTTGAAACACGACACTCGGAAGGTGGACGCTGATTTTTGAGTGTTGAGCACCCAAATGAAATTCGGCCGGAAGCAGAGACCCTGTTTGAATTCCCAGCTCCCCAAGCCCCCAGGCAGCAGCCCCTGCACCCCCTTTCCCGGGCACTAAATCTGCACAGAGAGCCCCGGCGCGGCTCTTTCCAAGGGCTGCGGGCGGTGACAGATGTTGTTTTATGGAGCACGGCACCAGCGCTGCGAAATCCATAGTTCAGAAATGTCAGCGGGAAGGAAGCAATATCCTGGATTGAGGTCGTTTGACTTTTTCTTTTTTTTTTTTTTTTTTTTTCTTTTTTTTTTTTCCCCCTCCTTCTCCTGTGAAAACATCTTTCCAAGCAAACACCGATCTGGTGCTGTTGGGAAGGGGAGCAGCCCCCGGAGGCGGCTCTGGCGCTGGGGGAAGCTGCTCAGCTCAGCGTGGAAGGAAATGTGGAGTTTTTTCCCACCTCTGCGCAACATCCATCTGAGAAATTCCACGTCGGGAGATGAGGCTGAGGCCACCCTTCACTGGGGTCTGCATGGAGGGCGTATCTATCATAAATAGATATTTATGAGTGTGGAATTGCAATTAATTAAGCCCTGGGTGAGCGCAAGATAACAGGGCTCCCACTCTTTCCCAAATTCCTCATGGTTAACACCAGGTTTCACTCCTCTGGATGCTCCCGTGGTCTGGGGAATGCTCAGCTCCCTAATTCCCAATCCCAAACTCACCAGCGTCCCATGGTGACGATTTCCCCGCGAACTCCGCTGAGCCGGAGCTCCAGAGGTGACAAATCCACCCTCTAAAACCAGAATTTTCAGCCCAAGTGTGGCAGAAAGTGTCGCTGTGGCTCTGCAGGTGCTAGGGACATCCTGGGGTCACCCACGCCTTCCCCCAGGCTCTTCCCGGCATCCTGTGCCTGGTGGAACCCATTCCCACCCAGGCAGGGCTTGGGAGATGTGGAATTTAAGCAGATTCCGCCGGATGTGGGGTTTAAAGCTGATTCCTGGTGCCTGGTGACCCCATGGATCCCGATACCGGGCAGAGCGACCCTCAGCATCCCGGGAAAAGGATACGGGATCATCCCCAGGCTTTTCTCCTCATTGCCACCGGGAGACACATCCCTGAGATTCCCGGAGTGGGGGTGTCGCCGTGCAGCCCATAAGTTTTCATTTCAAAGAAGGGACGGCAAAAAATCTGAAATTTCCGTGTGTTCTCCCAGCAAAGCTACTTTGGGCTGGAAAATAGGCCAATTTCCGCCTTATCTAATGCCTCCAGCTGTGATGGGAAAAGCTCAGAGGAAAAAGCCCATCTCGGGTGTTATCTCTGGACTGCAAAGTTTAATTATCCTCGGCGGCTCCGCTGAATTGTGGCCGTGCCCGGGCGGCCCCGAGCCGGGGACGGCGGCGTTGGCAGGGGCTGGGACAGCACCGGCAGCCGGAGGTGTCAGTACCCGGGCAGTAATACCGGCGTTTTGGAGCTGCAGTGGGTCAGGGAGGAACATTCTCCTTTTCCTTGCCTTTTTTTTCCTCCCTCCTGTGCCGCGGAGCAGGAATTTCCGCGGTTCTGGCTCCCCAGGCTCTGCGCGTTCCCTGCCCACGTGCGCAGGAACCTGTGTGGGATCCGTGTGCAGCCGAGGTGTCCATCAATTATTTATAGCAGGGATACATTCATTTCGCTCTTAATTTATTCCCCATTAGCTCCACGGTAAATAGAGGAAGAGAGGGGGGGGGAAAAAAAAAGGGGATGGAGGCATTGAGGAACTCCAGGAATAAATCCGCTAAGGAGGGGGCAAATGTTAGAGAATGTGGAAGGGAGGAGATGAGAGTTGGAGGAAATAAAAAGCTTTAATCTAAGAAGGGCTTAAATACACTTCTAAATGTCAGCTCCTTAATAGCTTGTCCTAAGTCTCAGCGTGTTGGAAAATATAAATGATGGAGAGATCCTGCTCCCCTTCCCATTAGGCAGCACAGGGAGCTTTCTCCATTTACATCTGTTCTCCCTGATTGCAGCCGGCCTCTGGTGCTCGGCTCTGATTGGAAATAATTCATTAATTTCTGTTTGGGTGAGGTTTTTATTTTTATTTTTTTATTTCCTCCCCCCTTTCTTTTCCCGAACTCGTCCAGTTTTCCTTTAGGATTCAGTACAAAATTTAATTCCTGCAGCCCATGCGTGTGGAAGATCTGGGGAGCAACAGGGGGTGATGCCTTTTTTTTTTAACAACCCCCCCCTGCTCTGGGGACTTGTGGCGCTGCATTAATGGAATTTTTAATGCAAACAATAATAGAGGAAACTGGAATTTTGCCCTTGGATTTCAATTTAGCCCAAACCCCTCTGCCCAGAGGTGCCTTCCCGGCCTGAAAAAAATGACGGCAGCGCTCCTGGATCCTGGCAGACCTTGTCTGTATCTCACGGGGTGGGGGTGAAAGGGCCACAGATTCCATGGAGAAGGCAAGGAATTGTCCCGAGGTGGCCCTGCGGGTTAGGAGGGGATGCTCGGATGGCTGTGACACGCCCAGGGTTTATCCCAATGAGCAGGAACTTGGGATCCCACCCCTTGGGAGCCGGCTGGGTTGGTTTATTTTCCTTTTATTTCCGTGCGGGGCTGGAATTCCCTTCCTGGCTGCGAGGCGTTTGTTTGTGTATTTATCAAGGACACCACGGCTCAGGAAATAAAAAACCCCACAGTGCCAACCCCAAAACACACAAGACTTGAAAGCCGGAGAGATCAAGATCTCCGTCATCTGAAGAGAAAACCAACAGCGACTGCCGCGAGTCCCCGCGAGGATGGGAGCTGTCATCCCTGTCAGCTTCCCGCTAAACAGCCACTAAAGAGCATTTCCATGGAAAACACCGGCTCCTCTCCAGTCGGGGAACGTCCGATCCTGCCGGCAAAGCGAGTCACAGAATCCCGGAATGGTTCCAGTGGGAAGGGACCAGCTTAGGCCACGTTTTGTTGCTCCAGGTGCTGGGCGCTCCCAGGCGGTTTCCACATGCAGGGAAAAGCAAATAATGGAAGTTGGTTTGTGGGTCTTGGTCCCGATCAGGGATAAAAGCAAATCCTCGTACACGCGTGTGCTGCTTCCCACCCACCCCAAACCCTCCCGTTGCTCACCTGGAAAGCTGTCCCAGGGCCAGGTAATTCCCTGCTGACAGAGTTATGGGAGCCTCAGGAGATGGGAACACCCCCAGCTCTGATCCCAGGCATCCCCTCCCCTCCCTGGGGAATCATTTTTCCGTCAGACCCCCCCGAGGCTGCCGCTTCATCTTTAATAATTAAACCCTTTTTAAGGGCCTTCCCCAGAGCTGGGGGTTCTCCTGCTGGGAATTGGCCTTGGCTTAGGGATGTCTCATTTTGTTTATCTTATTCCCGTGGTTGTTTTTATCCTGATTTTACAGGGATTTAAGAGCTGGTTGGAGAGAGAAGGGGACCAGACTTGGGATGAACCCGGATTTGTAACAACAAATTGATGTTTTTCCCTTCCAGGTGACAACAGGAGGGGCTTCCTTCTGCATTTTTCCAAGGCAGGAGCTCACCCTAAATTTCCTTAGCCCAAGTATTTCCTTAGTATTTAAGGAAATGCTGAAATCTGCTGGATGAGGAACTTTGTCCAAGTGGAATCAATAACTCCCTGTTCCCATCCAGCATTTTGGCACACCTGGATGTTTGCACTCAACGCTTGGCATCCACTTTTCCTCCCGGAGAACGACGGAGAAAACCCCATCATTTCCGTGTGTTTAATCAAAGAAACTCTTCCCTGATTAACGCTCCGCATCCTCGGGGAAGGGGAGGAAAACAGAGAAAGAAAACAAACAGGAATTGGACCCGAGCTCCTTCCACGGAGCGCTCCCGGCAAACAAATAAAGGATGATGGATAACCAAGGAGAGGAGAGGAAATTGTGTCTTCTCTCCTCCAGCAGCCCCACAAAAGGCCCATCCCTCTGGTTCCCTGGTAATTACCAGCCTCTCTGTCAGTGGGTTACCTGGTATTAATTAACATTTATTTATCGCTGTTGGCAGAGTGGCTCCCGCAGTAAATCAAGCAATTAACAGCCTTGGGATTGCCCTCGGAAGGGAAGGATCCAGGTGCCAGAAAGGATTTACTTTCTGCTTCATGTTTTATTCACGGGCTCTCCTCCGTGGCTTCCCTCCGAGTGGAGGAGTTTGGCAGCCAAAAACGCCAGGGGAGGGTTGGAGGGGAGCGCTGGGCTCCCCAACAGCTCCCTAAGCCCCGGCATTCCCAGCCTGCCCATGGAAAAGGGATTCCATGGCACCAGGACGAGGGCTGGCTCCTCCCAGGAGAAAACTTCTCTGTCCTGCTGGTGGTTAAAAGTTAAAAAGTTTTGTAAAGTTTAAAAGAAATGAATAAAAATTTTAAACTGATCGTATTTACTTATTTAAAAATTATCAAATAAATTATGATAAATAAGAGGCAAAAACTGGCTGGCAAATGGAAAAAAAAGTAACTTTGTGCAGCACTACAAATGGTGAAAGATGGTGCAATCTGCTTCTGCCCGCGGTTTGTTCCTTCACAAAAACACGGAATCATCAAGGCTGGAAAAGACCTCCAAGGTCAATGAATCCCAGAGTTGTTCTTTTCCCAAGGGGAGTGACGGGGACACCCCAGGGCCTCCCCAGCTCAGGGAAGGATTTATCCGGAGCCGCTTCCTCGCCTGGGGAGGGTTTGGCTCCTCCAAGAGTTTTGTTGGCAGCGGGTTCTGATTTAATTATGTGGTGAGAGGAAAACGTGGCGAAAAAACTGGGGGAAAAGCCCATGTGGGCATCCAAGGGAGACACTTGGCTCGTGAAAGCAATCGCACTTTGCTGCTAATTACGGGGGAAAATCAGCAGTCCCTGGAGGAAGTGGCGAGAGAGAGGCTCAAAACCCACAAAGCGGGTGTGAGACATTTCCCGGGGTTCAGAATTGTTCTTTTTTCCCCATTTTTAATTTTTTTCTTCGGCTGTGGCGTGTCCGGGTGTGGTTCAGGGACGGCTGAGGAGAGGTGGGAGCAGAGGAGGCTCAGGGGGGCCCTTCTGGCCCTGCACGAGTCCCTGACAGGAGGGGGCAGCCAGGGGGGATTTGGGATCTGCTCCCAGGGAACAGGGACAGGAGGAGAGGGAACGGCCTCAGGCTGTGCCAGAGGAGGGGCAGGTTGGATATCGGGGAAAATTCCTTATGGGAAGGGTTTTCAGGCTCTGGAACCGGTGATAATTGCCCCCATTTATTTCTGTACCTTTGGAAGGGTGGGTGGGGCTGTTGTTCCCTCCAAGGAGAATTCCCAGATTTTGGGGCAGGGAAGGAAACTGGTCCAGCGTGGGGCAACAGAAAATAGGGGAGAGCATCCCAAAGCCCACACAGACAGGAGTGGGAGGCTTTGGGATGCTCTTGCTCCCTGGATCCGATCCAGATGGATCCAAAATCAAGCGAGGGAGAAGAAACAGTCGTGGTTTTTGTAGAGCCAAGCTTGGCCGAGCTGCTGAAACCCGAACTGGGTGATTTTAGCTGAAAACCCAGGAAGATCCCTGTCAGGCCGAGCTTTTTATTCTGATTTATTTGTTGCTGGGATTCCTAACAAATCCAAGCCTGCACAGCAATTAAATTACATTTAATTGTATTAGATTAGAGCTGAGGGGAGTTCTCCTCTCCCTCCGCAGCGCAAGGAAAAGAGAAATGAAACATTTCAAGGCAAAAACACGACTTGGGCTTGGAAAAGGAGGAAAAAAAAAAAAAAGACGCCCAATTTATCCAGATGAAGAAAGGGAGATGTAATGAACTTCAATCGAGCAGGAAGCCTGGAGAGAGAATCAGAAATTTGGGGGATTCATGGGAGGCCATAATTGCACCATGTATATTGATTTTACAGAGATAACAAAACAAATGTTTGTGCAGATTGGACTGGGTTTATTACATTTATTTCCCCACAGAGTTGATGCTTCTCTATTAGGAAAAAAACCCCCACCCTGATGTTCTTAAACGCTTTGTTTTTCCCGAGCTGGTTATTAAGTTCCTGCCAGATCCCACCGGCTCCATCTTTTTGCAAATTGGTTTGTTTGCAAGGAGGTTCCACTTTCCAGCAGTTTATGAAGCATCTTTTTATTTTTCCCCCTTAATTGTTTGCGTTAAAGGACCGGGATCTTGCTCGGCCTGGTGGAATCCCAGAATCCTGGAACGGTTTGGGTTGGAAACGACCTTAAAGTCCATCCAGTGCCACCCCCTGCCATGGGCAGCGACACCTCCCAGTATTCCAGGGTTCTCCAACTTGGCCTTGGACACCTCCAGGGATGGGGCAGCCACAGCTTCTCTGGGAATTCCATCCCAGCCCCTCACCGTCCTCACAGGCAGGAATTCCTTCCCAATATCCCACCTAACCCTGCCCTCTGGCACTGGGAAGCCATTCCCTGTGTCCTGTCCCTCCATCCCTTGTCCCAATCCGTCTCCACCTCTCCTGGAGCCCCTTTAGGCTCTGGAAGGGGCTCTGAGGTCTCCCTGGATCCTTCTCCTCTCCAGGGGAGCATTCCCAGCTCTCCCAGCCTGGCTCCAGAGGGGCTCCAGCCCTGGAGCAGCTCCGTGTTCTCCTCTGGCCTCTCCCCAGCAGCTCCATGTCCTGCTGTTGATGGCCCTGGAGCTGGGACTGATAACTCCGGCTGATAACTCCGGCTGATAAGCCCCCCCTGGTTCCCGAACCCCCGGAATGTTCCATCCTGCACCTTTTCCCTGCGAAGAGGGACGTGGAAGCAGCAGCAGGGAAATGAGCTGTCCCTGGTACCGCATCCTCCAGGAAAGCTCATCCAAGGGGGTTGGCTTTGGCCATAGCCTTGTTCAGCACCAATCCCACACATTCCCGAGGCTCCTGGTGCCTTTCCTGGGATCTCCAATCCCTTGGTTTAACCACAGCTCAGGCCCCACTCTCCGTGCCAGAGAAACACTTCCAGGTCTGACTGATTGGGATCTAAGCTCTGATTTCTCTCGGAGGATAATCAGGCCTGGATGGGGAGATTTTTCCAGTGACAATTAAAATAATGAAAATGAACTTTAAGTGACATTCAACCACCGTCACCTGCTCCCAGCTCCGCTCCCCCCCTGCATCCTGGGAGCTGCAATTTGGAGCATCATTCACTGCAGGGTGATTGCAGCTGCCTCCATTCAGCCAGGGGAGCTCAAATCCTGCAGCAGCCTGAAAAGAAGTCGGGGAAAAAAGAGAATTTCAGGTGTCAGGACCAGCCACGGCGCCCGATTTCCAGGAAAGCTCAATATTTGGGTGGGGGTGAACACTTACAAAAACCCGGAGCGGGTCCTGGATTTGTTTTCTCTCCGCGGCGTTCACGGATGGTGATGAATTCATCATTGTTTGTGCTGCATAACGGTGGGGGGTTATTGATTTCCAGATCATTGTTTTACAACGCATCCAGAGGACAGCCATCCATGGAATTACTCATGTGGACGGGGTCAGGGGCTGTTCCAAAGCCTGGTGTTACCCATTCTGCTCAGATCTGGAGCCGGATAATTCAGAGCCCAGCAGGCCCCAGCTCCTCGTGCTCCTTCAGCAAACCTTTGCTGGAGCGTTTTGAGGCTTCCACCTCGCCCGGGTTGTGAATTCCCACCCCTCACTGGTGTTTCTGGAAGGGTTTTCCTGCCTCCTGGCAGCATCCCTCTCCGTCAGCCCAGCACACAGGCAGGGACAGGCTCCCTCCTGGGCCTGGCAGTTCCTCTGGGGAATGAAAAGGGTGCAGGGGAGTTGGGGAAGAGGTTCTTGTTCTCCAGCGCAGGCAAGTCAGTGAGATCTGGAGAAAGGGGGGTGCAAAGCCCTCGCCCCAGGCCATTCCCGAGCTGTTTGGAATGGGATGTGCCTTTCCAAGGCAGCTGCAGCCGCCCTGGCAGTGGGATTCTCCCCGGGCTTGGCCGCTGTTCCACGAAATCAGCTCCAGACTGGAGCTCTCACTCCCGTATTTCGCTCAGGGAAAGGAAAGGAAAGCAAATCCTGCCATCACACCCCGTCACTCCAAACCCTCCGACACCTCCAAGGCTGCCAGGGATGCCAGCACTGGGTATTTTCCCTCTGCCTCCCTCAGATCCCAGGTTTTCCCCCCGAGCTGTCGGCGCGTGCACCTCGTTGATAAGGAGGGACCGGGAGCGGCTTTCCCCAGCCGAGGAGCTGTGCCAGGAGAGCTGTGCCGAGGGATTGCACGGAATTTCCACATTCCATGGAAATCGTGGGCTGGGAGCACAGCAAGGGCAGAGGGATGCGGGAGCTGGGGATGAGTCACAAGCAGGTGAGGAAGGTGATGGTGCTTCCAGGTGGGAGTGGAGGGTACATGAACCTGTAACAGGTTTTCCAGAGGTGGGATGGGGAGGATGGAGTGCAAAGGCTGGATATGGGGGCTGTGGGCAGCTCATCTCCCTGCTCACCTGGAGAAGGGAAGGATCCAGGGAGAGCTCAGAGCCCCTTCCAGAGCCTAAAGGGGCTCCTGGAGAGCTGGAGCGGGACTGGGATAAGGGATGGAGGGACAGGACACAGGGAATGGCTTCGCCAGAGGGCNGCCAGAGGGCAGGGATAGATGGGATATTAGGAAGGAATTCTTCCCTGTAAGGGTGGTCAGGGGCTGGGATGGAATTCCCAGAGCAGCTGTGGCTGCCCCATCCCTGGAAGTGTCCAAGGCCAGGTTGGATGTGGCTTGGATCAATCTGGAATATTGGGAGGTGTCCCTGCCCACGGCAGGGGGAGGCAAGAGAGGAGCTTTGAGATCCTTTCCAGCTCAAACCACTCCAGGATTCTGGGATTCTCTGACCCCACGGGCAGCTTGCAGCAGGAGCAGGACCCGATTCCCGGGACACCTCAGGCCTGACGTTGGTGTCACCCTGGTTTCCCTCAGCCGCTGATGGCAGGGGCAGGGACAGGCACGTTTCGTCCCTGAGCTCGTGCCAGCTTCTCTCATGGAGTCTCTCCCTGTCCCCAGCCACAGGAACTTTATCTCCGGCTCAGCAGGAGCGGTGAGGGCTGGGAAAGGCTGCCAGGCAGGAGCCTGTCTTGGCTCCCTGGAAACCTCCCATCCATCTGCTGCTGGGAGCTGATAAAGCTCTGGCTCGGCGCTTCCCAGCCTGGTGGCGTTCGGAGCTGGGAGAGCCCCGGTGTCACCATTCCCAGCAGTTCACGGGGTGTTTGCAAACCTCAGGAATGCTGCTGGGACACGGAAAAGGGCTCTGAGGGCTCCAAACCCTCCCTGCTCAGCTGCCAGGGACACGCTGTCCATCGTCCCTGCATTCAGACATGTCACCTGCACTGGTCTGGGGGCTGTGCCTGCCTGAGGGACCCCACGCTGCTCCTTCCTTTGCTTTCCCGTAATTTCCACCGGTCTCCAAAGCTTCCATCCTGAGCTCTGGCTGCTGCCTGGGAATTTCCATCCCAGTCACAGCGGGCTCTTGCCTGCTCAGTGCTCAGGCACAGCTTTTATCCCAGTTTATCCCAGTTTTTGTTGGGAAGAGCAGGGGTGCGACGGGCAAGGGAGATGCTCGAGAAATTATGGGAATGTTGTTTCCTTGGAGGAGAGGACAGAAGCCACG
The DNA here is from genome assembly GCA_013400975.1 of Atrichornis clamosus. Classification (NCBI taxonomy): domain Eukaryota; kingdom Metazoa; phylum Chordata; class Aves; order Passeriformes; family Menuridae; genus Atrichornis; species Atrichornis clamosus. Next base: position 91,611 of record WBMZ01001260.1, on the reverse strand, counting down.
GACGAAGGGCAGAGCCACTCCCGAGAAATCACAGAGGAACCAACGGATTTTCCACGGGACTCACCTGCCTGAAAAGCCACGGGAGTTCTCCCAAGATAGGCCGCAGAGACTTTGGGATGGCACCCGTACAGCTGTGTTCGTGCAGGAGGGCTGGGAATGCAGGGACGGACGGGAAGCTGCGCGTGCCGGGGCGGGAAGGCCGAGATGAGGGATAAAAGCCGGTCTGTGAGCACCAGAAATCAGGGGAGCGCAGTTGCCGTGGTCTCCTATCGGCAACCGAGGCGGCTTTGCAGCTCTTCACTTCTAATTACCCACAGATAACAAACGAACACAATAGTGAAGGGTATTAGAATAATTTGCTGTTCATCAAAGAAAAAAAAAAAAAGATTGGAATCATTCGCCTTCAGTGTCTCCGTGTCTGTACCGAGGATCCTACCCAGGAGAACTTCCAGTCAGCCCCTCCTGCCAGCTCTCGCCAAAAATCCGTTACAGCCATTAGCAACGAAGTTATTAGCTGGTAATTAACTCCGTAATTAACTTGAAGTGACTCGGGCAATCAACACCGAGATCTAACGTGAACATGTCGTTAAATCAAGCGCCGTTAGTGCGTGGAAAGATCTCTCGGCGGTGGCTGCGGCCACAACACCGGCGGTGACCGGGAGCCGGGCTGGGCACGTCGGATCCTCCCGGTGCTGGCAGAGCCCTCCGCGCCCTCCTGCCCTGCTCAGCCACGCTTCCAGCACAGGCATCCCGTGTTCCCAGCTTCCAGCCCCTCCGGATGCTGCCGGCACGCGGCTCTGGATGTGTCTGAACCCTGCCGAAGCGTGGGATTCATTTCTCCTCCGGCTTCGCACAGTGTTGGCACCTCCCGCTCTTCGGGCCGCTTCTCTCCCTGCTCCGCCCTGCGGCACAACCAAGACACTCCAGCTCCAGAGGGTTTTATCCCCCCAGCCTCTCCCGTCCCCTCCCTGTCCCCTTCCCTCTGCACCCGCTCTCTCCCTGGAGAAAGCCCCGGTGGGGCGGCGCTGAACCCCGGGCTCTGCCGCGGGAGGGTTGTTCCGTCTCCTCACGGGTAACGGAGGGAGAGGAGGCAGATCTGGCATTTAATGGAGCTGTCCTCAAGGACACCGAGGCAGCTCTTCAGGAACGATCAGATGACAGGTCTGAATATCAAACAGCAGCCCCGGCAGCTGGGGACGCGCACATCTCCTGGCTCACACCTGACATCCTGATCTGAAATGAGAATCGGGGGGGAGGCGCATCCTTTTCAAAGAGTGGCTTTAAAAAAAAAAAAAAAGAAAAAGGTAACTTTTGCCTTCAGAAGTTTAACAAAAGTGCATCCATTCAGAGAAGTCGTTTATCTCCAGTGGCAATCGGCTTAAACACGGCCCATTGTGGAGCTGCCGGCTCCGGTGCATCCGCAGGCGCCGGTAGGACACGCGTTGGAGAGGGGATAATGTGCTGGTAATTCCTGGTGTTCCCAAAAGAACCCCGGCTGGCGGACAGGAGCGACAGGAGGGAAGAGCAGATCAAGGCAAAAAAACATGGAAAAAGCGTATGGAGGGCAGGGAACAGCTGGGAAAGGGGATTCCCTGGCTCCCACCACCCCAGGACGTCCCGCTCCTCCTCCAGCCTTAGGATCTCCAAAATCCTGGATTTTCTGTAGGCCACGCCCCAAAAGCCACGAGGCTGCGGCACCAACAGGGGAGAAGTTCGTGTGCTGCCCACGGGCTCGCCCTGGTTCCCTCCTATTCTGGCAAATCCCCGTCCTGACGAGGTTTGTCCCCACGGGATGACATTCCCAGCGGTTCCCGCTGGAGCTTGGCAGGAGGGAGGCTGCGGGTGCCCCGGGCAGAGCCAGACGGGCACCACAACGTCCCTCATTTCACACGAGATGTGAGCAGGACTGTGTCTCTCCATGTATATTCCTTGATATATAACTTAATAAAACTTTATGGACCCAGGATACGGAATCCACACGGAATAGATGAACTGGGATTGAAATATGGTCCAATTAAGTCTGTAACGGGGCTGCCTTTGCTTTGAACACCCTCCAGCTCGAAATGAAATCCTCACCCACGGAGATAAATCAGCCAGCATAAACCACAACCCTGCTCTGCACCTCTCCCACGTGAGCGGGGATCAGCCAGGCCCGCGATTGTTGGGAAAAGACACATTCCTATCGGGATGCGGGATGTTTGCAGCCTTCTCCCCGTGGCTGGGCTCTTCCCCAGCCTTTCCCGGCTCATCCCTGCAGGAAGAAAACAACACCAGAGAATGGTTTTGTCGCCTCGTGTGTTCCCACAGCTGCAATTCAGCACATTCAGGCACTGGGTTTATTTCCCCTCATTCCACGTCCTCTTTTTTAATTTTTTTTTCTCTTCAAGAAAAGGAGATTATTTTTAATTACAGTTTTACACTCTAATGAACAGCAGCAATGTGCTAATGAACAGGACTGAGGTGCGAGGACAGGAGGAGCTTCCATGGATTTCAGTGAGTTCTGGAGGGATTATTCCAAAAAAGGCTGCCCTGTGGGGAGACCTGGAGGTGGGCAAAGATAAAGATGGAAAACAGCCGGGTTATGTTCTGGATTCTGGTGCAGAGGGCTGAAATATCCCAAATATTGTCCCAACCTGCTCCTGGGATGCATCTGAGCATCCTGGGGGCACCAAGGGGCAGCTCGGGAGTTTCCCTGCCCCGTCACACACAAATATCCAGATGTTTATGGGAAGTATATCCCGGTGTAACTCTGCAGAGTTAAACGCCCACACACACAATTCCCATTTTCTGGTACACGGTGACCTCGCCTGTGGAGTTGGAGGCTTTGCTTTTCATCAAAAGCAGCTTTAGTCTCTCCCCACTCCAAATGCAAGGAGAGGTGTGGGTTTCCTGCGTGTGGAAAAGGTCATTCCAGCACAAAAAGCCGGCGCCTGACGCGCTGCTGTTATTGAGGTGAAAGGCAGCAGGGTTGGAATTCTGCCAAGCCGAATGGAAGGGGAAAAGGAGCACTCCAGAACAAAGAGCAGACCTCCAAAACCCCAACAGAAACCCCAATGAAATCCCTGCCCACGCGACCCTGCAGGGAGGAGTCTCTGGGTTCTGGCACGGCCTGGATCGTGTCAGCTCAGCCTCTCCCCACACCTTCCCACCGTGCTGCCGGTGCTGGGTTTCCATCCAGAGGGGAAATGGTTAAAATCCTGATGAAAAACACCTCGTGGGCACCCCGAGTGCTGCCAGGACTTCATTCATCCTTCCTTTCAGGTTTTCCTCCTTAAGTTCTGCCGTTGCTCCCCTTCGGCTCACGGCTCCGGAGCTCTGGGTGCCGGAGTGGGGGAGATGCTGCACCAGTGCCAGGGGAGCGGGACAAGGTTTGGGAGCAGGAGCAGAGCTGTGGGAACGTGGCATCCCACTGGCTCCACCTCTCTGCAGATTGGTTTGTTTGGAAGAAGGTTCCACTTCCCAGCAGTTTATGAAGCATCTTTTTACTTTTCCCCTTCATTTTTTTGCATTAAAGGGTCAGGATCTTGCTCTGCCCGGTGGAATCCCGGAATCCTGGAATGGTTTGTGTGGAAAGGGGCCTTGAAATTCATCCCATTCCACCTCCTGCCATGGGCAGGGTCCCCTCCCACTACCCCAGGTTGCTCCAGGCCCTGTCCAACCTGGCCTTGGACACTCCACGATTTTCGGGTGCATTTTCACAGCGGCCCTTTCGGCCGGGGATGTGTGGAATTCCTGCAGTCCTGGAGCCCAACCCGGCCCTGCTGACAGGTTGGACAGGCATCCCACCCGCCCCCCCACCTCAAAAAAAATAATAATAACGGAGAAAGAAAATGCAACCCAAAGGAAAAAGCAAATAAAGCCGTGTGTGTGCGTGTGAGCCTCCCGCAGCAGGGCCCTGCACTGCTCCTATCTCCAAGGCTCAGTGCGCACATGGCCCTGCCGTGATAAGGCTCCTTTGAAACCCTTTTCAATCCCTCTCCTCCGTCCCCATTGGCTGCCTTGTTCCCGAAAATCTGCCATGAAAGGAAAGGCAAAAAATAAAAACCCGAAAAAGACTCTGGGCTGAGTCAAATCTATTTATTTGTGATTCACGGAGCGTTTTCCCGCGGGGGGATGCGGATGGCAGCTCCAGGCCGGGGGTGTGGGAGGGGGTTTGGGGTCCCCTTGGCCCGCAGGGAACGGTGAGGGGGAATCACCAATAAATCCCTTCAGAACGCAGAGTTAGGGATGGGGTGCGGGAATTCGGGGCTGGGAATTCGGGGGTGGGAATTCGGGGCGGGAACCTGAGCAGCAGCGAACGCCGCCGTTGCCAGCCCCTTCGTTATTGATGAGCTTGAAGCCTTTCGTGCCGGGAAGGGAGCTGGATCCCGGGGCTGGCGGGACGCAGGGACGAGCTGGAGGGAAGCCGGGATGTGCGGCTGTCTCATCCCTCTCCTCCTCGCCCAGGAGCAGCCGGGGGTTGCCGACACTTTGTGTTCCCGTGTGCGGTAATTCCTTAACGGGGACAATTAAACCTGGGAACGCTCTGCCAGCGCCGCTCCTGGAGGGCCGCGGTTCTCCCCCTCTTTGGCTGCTTGGGAGATTTTCTCTCGCTCCGGTTTTGGGGTTTTTTCCGTCTTTTCCTTGTCCTCCCGCAGCTCAGAGTCAGAGAAATCATTGGATTTCGGGTGGGATGACCCGGGGGGTGTTTGCAAAGCGCGGCCTGGGCAGAGAGCTTGGAAAAGCTGTTGGGACCTATGGAGAGAGTTAATCTTAAATCAGCAATAACATCAGAGAATCCCGGCATCCCTGAGGCTGGAAAAGAGCTCCGGGATCACCGAGTCCAGACTGTGCTCAATCCCCACCTGGTCACTGAGTGCCACATCCAGGAATTCCTTGGAATTCCTCCAGGGATGGGAACTCCAAACCTCCCTGGGCAGCACATTCCGGTGTTTAACAACCCTTTCCATGGAGAAATTCCTGCTGATGTCCAACCTGCCCCGCCCCTGGCACAGCCTGAGGCCGTTCCCTCTCCTCCTGTCCCTGTTCCCTGGGAGCAGATCCCAAATCCCCCCTGGCTGCCCCTGAGCCTCCTTTTCTCCAGGATGAGCCCCTCCAGCTCCCTCAGCTGCTGCTCCCAGGAATGACTCTCCAGCCTCTGGAGAACTCTGGATATTCCCTATAAAATACACGCATTTTCAGCTGTGGAGGGGCTAATCCCATCAATCCACATCTGCCAAGCTCTGGAGCTTGGAACTCTCTTTATTCTGCATTTTGGGTGAGGGCTGCTGGAGCCAGACGTGCAGCAGGAGGTGAAATTCCCGTCCAGGCGTTCCACGCGTCCCGACACCCAGCAATCCTCCCGTAGGAACATTTGGGGTTGTTTGGTGCGTTATGAGGCTCATTAATTATGAGCAGGTTCTGGAATTGGATTCCCAGGTTTTAATGGGCTGCTCCCTGCGCCAGCAGATGGGAGCTGCTGCTGTTGGTGGCATTCCTGTTGCTGGAAAAGCCCCGTTCCAGCAGGAAGGGAAAGTGGTCCGTGTCCCTCTGGAATGGCAGCAGGGACAGGAGGGGACCCGGAGAAATCCAACACGAGAAACGCCCCGTAAAACACGAGTGCTCCAATGAAAAGTTATGATTGTCCAATAAAACCCCCTGGAATGGGGCCTGGGTGGAGGCCTGGGTTAATTAACCCTGGTTAACACCCAGCAGAATCCATGGATGCACCATCCCTCCCACCCTCCCTCGAGGAAGGCTTGGCTGCACTTGTATTTTTAGCCCAGAAATTGATTTTTTTATCAATTTTTTCCCCCCGTTAACTGAATGTTCTCAGGTCTGTGCTCTTTAAAATTCTGGCAAATCCATGTCCTGATTTTTCTCGTTATTGGAAAAAATCGGTCCCGGTTTTGTGGTCCTGCAGCTCCCACCACATCCCCCTCCTCCTCCTCCTCCTCCTCCTCCTCCTCTCCCACACCTTCCCAAGTGTTTAAATTGAACAGAAAAACCCAACAGCACCGTGGAGAAATCTGATTTTTACTTCAAAAAACCCAAACCCTGCAACTCATTTTATTCACAGTCGCTAATTCCATTAATTATGTTATGATGCAATTAAGCATTTCATTTCCTAGCTATTAAAGCTTAAATTATTTATTAATAATTACAGATCATTAGCTGATAATGTTCGCTTGGCAGCTGAATAATTCATCTCCTTTGCCTGAGTTTTCCCCTCACACTCCTTGACATTTGGCTGATTTTTCCTCGGAGTTTGGACATTCATCTCCCAGCTCTGGGAAGAGCCACAACTTCCAGGAAACTCTGGAGCTTCGTGGGGAGCACGAGTCTCACCCCCCAAAGCCTCTCTTTGCCCTTCCAAGACCTTTTTCCAGGCTTTTTATGGCTGGAAATGGAGATGTGGATAAAGACAGAGGAGCCTCGTGGTTCCCCCTCTCCTTCTCCAGGTCTCCTTTTGGCTTTTGGAATATTTATTAGGAAACTCAGTGGGATAATGAAACCAATCCAATGATAATAATGGCCAAAATAATGGAAATAATTATCAAGTCAATTATAATAATAAATAAACCAGTGATGAGAACAATCAAACCAATGACAGCAATAAATTAACCAAATATAACAATAAATAAACCAATGATAACGATAATCAAACCAGCCTGGAAGGACAGATCCTGCAGGAAAAGGCTCCTTGGAAGGACGGGATCGCTGCTTCCTCGGCTACTGCCAAGGATTCCTTAGGATGCCGCTCTTAATGAGGGCATTTCTCCCAAAAAAGGCTCCGAGAAGTTCCTTTTCTTTATTTAACGACCTTGGAAAAGGCCCGGAGTGGGCGCAGGGAGGGGATGGGGAGCTGGGAATGGCTGAGCGGCTTCTCCCGAGGGATGGGATCTCCCGGCCAAGGGCGGTCATTCCCTGGAGCAGGGAGAAGCTCTGAGCCTGGCTCTGGTAATTCCCAGACAGCTCCATTTCCAACAGGAATTCACCTCTCCTGGCAGGAACCGTTTAATTAAGACCACTGTAGGTTTGGGGTGGGACCTTTATTTTTCGTCTGATATTCCCCATCCCCTCCCTGCACGGACTCTGCGCCTTTCCCAAGGTCATTACATTTTTTATTTGATATTTGATATGCATTATTTATTTTGATATTTTTATTTGATCTATTATTTATTTGATATTAATCTTATTCGATATTTTATTATTTGATATTTATGTGACATTTATTTGATATTTATTTGATATTATTTGATATTTTATTTGATATTATTTGATTTTTTTATTGGATCGTCCAAGAGAGGAGTCCACAAGGATTTATCCCGAGGAAGTGAGGGTGGGAAGGGACACGAGGGCTGTGCTGAGTCTTCACTGCACCAGGTGGAAAACGGGATAAGGAATTTCCGCTGGCATCAGCCCCGGCTGCGGAGCACCTGGGCTCTAGTCCTGGCCTGGCCGGAACATTCCCAGTTTTCCCGGTTTGGGGCACATGGGATTCTCTGGGGACCACTCGGGAGAAGGGGAGAGCAGGAGACCTGGAATCCTGGAGCACTCGGGGAGAAGGATGCCTGGAATTCTGGAGCGCTCAGGGGCCAGAGAAAGGTGGGAGAAGGGCACCGGGAATCCTGGAACATTCCAGGGCCAGGGAAAGGTGGGAGAACAGGACACCTGGAATTCTGCAGCGCCCAGGGGCTGGAGGAAGGTTGGGAGAAGGACACCGGGAATCCTGAAGTGCTCAGGGGTCAGGGAAAGGTGGGAGAAGGACACCGGGAATCCTGAAGTGCTCAGGGGTCAGGGAAAGGTGGGAGAAGGATTCCTGGAATCCTGGAGCAGTCAGTGGGCAGCAGAACACCTGGAATCCTCCCCACGGGACGCACCCCCGGCTTCAGCATCCCCTTTTCCTCGCACCCCCCCGGGATTTGTGCCGCACTTTTCGCCGTTCCCCGTCTGCAGGTTTCAGACGCTGCTTCCCAAATCCCTCACGGCCAGGGAAGGAAATGTTTGTTTGCAGCTGGATATTTATTGAATAAATATGAAAGGGATGATTTTGGGGGGGGGAAAAAAAAAAGAAAAACAAACAAAGCATCTCCGGCAGCCTCTCCCCGCCTTATCAGTGTGTGAGTTCTCCTTCATCTGCGCTGAAATCTCCATAATTTCCTCTCCCTTCCCTCGGAATGTTTGCGGCTTTTATGTTGTTTGAAGGTTATTTATAACAATTATGTAAGGAGGGAAGAAAGTTCCATAAGCGGAGGTAATTTACTGTAAAATAGAACAAATAAAGAAATCATCAGGAGCGGATTCCTGCCTCGCGCCGAGAGGGGGGCACCTCTTCCTCCTGGTGGCATCCAAGGATTAACGGCGGAATGCCAGGGGAGAGAGAAAGTTGGAGCATCCACGGGCAAAATGTGGTGGGAGTGGAGCTGGGGGGGGTTTGGCCAAACCAGCACGACCTGGGGTGGGGTTTTGTCCTCGTTTTCCACAGGAAAGGAGCAGCGGGGAGGATCCCGCTGGGCTCCGCACCCAGCCCTGGGCTGGAGAGGAGCTGTTCCCTCCGGCTCCCCGGCAGGGCTGGGAAGGCCTCTGGAGCACCGTGTGAGGGAGCGCGAGCTGCTCACCCAGCTCTGCCTCGGAGAATTTCATTGGAGTGGCTCCAAGAGAGCCAGAAATAATAATCATAAAATAAAAGAATGGGAATAAATGGACTCATCCGCTGGAAAACTCGAACCCGGTCACGAGACTGCAGCGAGGGGACCCAGCGAGTGCTGGCGCAGCCTTCGGGCTCCTGAGTTTGGGCTCTCCATCACTTTTCCCCCTCTGGATCCCGCCCTGGAGACAGGGACAACTCAGCCAAAGGAATGCCAGAGCCAGGCGGTGCCAGGGCGGGACAACCCCAGGGCCAGGCTCAGCTTGACAATTCCTCCTGCAGGAGGGAAAAGTCCTTTTCTTTCCCCTTCCGCGTGCTGTTGTTTTCCCCGTGGCTTTTCCAGGGACATCATTCCCTCCAGGGACATCACTCCCTCCAGGGATTTGAGGAGCACCAGGAACACGGCGGTGCAGAAAGGGGAGGGAATGGGGAACAGTCGGCTGCAGATAAACACAGGGGAGAGAGGAGAGGGAGCAAAGGGTGTGAGGGCACAAATCCCGGCGGCTCCGAGCTCTGCGGGAGACAGCCGGGATCGGGATGGAGCACCCAGAGCATTTGGAGCACCTGGGATATGGTGCCAGGGGCTCCTTGGCTCCTCCAGCCGAGCATCAAACACACCAGAGTGGTCCCTGATGTGCTCCCGGGGTGGGAACAGGGGGAATCTGGGGCCTTTCCAAGGGTATCCCTCTTCCCTTGCCCCCGGTGGGGACGGAGGGCGGTCTGAGGAGGATGCGGGACGGGTTTGGGTGGGTTTTGAGGACGCAGGATGGTTGGATAGAGAGGCAGAATGGATTGGTGGGGATGCAGGATGGTTTGGGGTGGGTTTTGAGGATGCAGGATGGATTGAGGAGGATGCGGGATGGTTTTTGAGGATGCGGGATGGTTTTGGATGGGTTTTGAGGATGCGGGATGGTTTTTGAGGATGCAGGATGGANGTTTTTGAGGATGCGGGATGGTTTTGGATGGGTTTTGAGGATGCGGGATGGTTTTTGAGGATGTGGGATGGTTTTTGAGGACACAGGATGGTTTTTGAGGATGCAGGATGGTTTTTGAGGATGCAGGATGGTTTTTGAGGACGCAGGATGGTTTGAGGAGGATGCAGGATGGTTTTTGAGGATGCGGGTTGGTTTCTGAGGATGCGGGATGGTTCGAGGAGGATCCTGCACCCCTCCAGGGTGTGTTTTGGGTGGGCAGGATTTTGGGAAGCTGCAGCCCCTGCCAGGCCCGGCTTGGAGCCGCCTTGAAAGAGAATTTCCAATGAACCCTTTCGGCCTCAGTTCAGTGGGAGGCAGCTCCAGGGGTGGCTTTTCCTTCTCCCAGTTCCCTGATCTGCAGCCCAGTACGGCTGTTCGGGGGCTGTGTGAAGACAAAAGAGGGGTGGGGTTTTGGGTTTTGTTTGCTTTTTTAAATTTTAAATGATGTTTTTGAAGCCACTGCGGGCCCTTATCAGCCCTTTCCATTTCCCGAGGAATCCCATTCTCTTTTCTGTCCTCTGTGAGCTCGAGCCCCAGATCTGAAGAGCTGTTTATTATCTGCTTTGCCTTCTGATAAGCTCCTGTTTATAAATTCGCCTCCCCTCCTATGTATCTCCATTTGGTTGGTGGGTTGGGGTTTGTTGGGTTTTTTTTTTTTTCCTTTCCTGATTTTTAATTTATTTATTTCTTTTTAAAGTGTAGATAAGAGATTTTCTGCCTCTGCTGGCTGCCTTCCAGCCCAATCCCCCACGGCAGCCTGGGCTCCGCTCCCCCAGCCCTGGCCTCGCCTGGGGGACGTGATTTTTGTCTTTTGGATAAATTCACCCGCCCGGAGCCCACCCTGGAGGGGTTTTCCCCCTTCCCTTGACCAGCAGCCCTGCACAGGACCTTGGCATTCCACGGGATTCAGATCCCAGGGGGCTGCTGGAGGGTTCAGGGGGGATAGAGGAGGATACAGGGGGGTGCTGGAGGGATCAGGAGGGTGCAGAGGGAATCAGGGGGATGTCGGAGGATGCTGGGGGATGCAGAGGGGTGCAGAGGGATATAGAGAGGTGCAGGAGGATGCTGGAGGGTGCAGGGAGGTGCTGGAGGAATGAGAAGGATGCAGGGGGATGCAGGATACAGGGGGATGCAGGAGGATGGTGGAGAAATCAGGAAAATGCTGGAGGAACCGGAAGGATGCAGGAGAATGCAGGAGGATGCAGGGGATGCAGAAAGATGCAGGGTGCTGGAGGATGCAGGAAGATGCAGGGGATGCAGGAGGATGGTGGAGAAAGCAGGAAAATGCTGGAGGAATCGGAAGGATGCAGGAGAGGGCAGGAGGATGCAGAAGGAGGCAGGGGGATGCAGGCGGATGCAGGAGGATGGTGGAGAAAGCAGGAAAATGCTGGAGGAATCGGAAGGATGCAGGAGAGGGCAGGAGGATGCAGAAGGAGGCAGGGGGATGCAGGCGGATGCAGGAGGATGGTGGAGAAAGCAGGAAAATGCTGGAGGAATCGGAAGGATGCAGGAGAGGGCAGGAGGATGCAGAAGGAGGCAGGGGGATGCAGGCGGATGCAGGAGGATGCTGGGGATGCAGAAGGATGCGGGGGGATGCAGGGGATGCAGGAGGATGCAGGGGATGCAGGAGGATGCAGAAGGATGCAGGGGATGCAGGGGGATGCAGGAGGATGCAGCTCCAGGGAGCTGAGGAGGAAGAGGGTCTGCCCTGCCTCTCCACGGGCTGTCCTCACCCGCACCAGCAGCAAATGATCCCAACCCCTCATTCGCTTCCCTAGGCCGGGCTTTGTTAAACCGAACCTGGCTGTGCTCAGGAGGGGAGGTGACAGCTCCGGTGTCCCCGGAAATATTTACAGGCTGCAAAGTCTTCTCGAGTAATCACCCGGGGCAGAGGGAGGGACAATCCATCAGCCGGGCGTCACATCAGGGCCTCCGCGTTCCCTGGAAAAGCCAGATCCATCACGCTCCTTCCCAGCAAGGACGCTCCCGGCAAGGTCCCTGTCACCTGCCTGAAATACGCCAGCGCTGCAGAGGCCACCGCGGCCGGGGGACTTCACACCAACCCAGCTTTCCCTTGGAATTACTCCCGAGCTTTCCGTGCAGGGAGAAGCTCAGGCTGCTCCGGGCAGGGGCCGCCAAGGCAGGCAGGCGGCACCAAAGCGGTCCAAGGAGGATAAAATTCGGATCTCCAGGAGCACTTGGGCATGCCGGGGACTGGCAGGGCTGTGGCTCCTCCTTCCCAGGACACCGGGAACCCCGGGATGGGGTGACGGATCTGTCTGGGAGCGGGGGGTCTCCTCATTTAGGAAGGGAGTTGCCACGGAAACGCATCCCTTTCTTTTTTGACCACAGCGCTGGGGTGGGGAGATTCAGCAGGAGGGGGGTGGTTCATAAACTGGGAAAAATTGGGAAAAAACCTCCTGGCAGAGGCAAAACGCCCCAGTGGGGCTGGGACTCATCCCACTTATCCCTACTGCTCTCCGGGATGTGCCAACCCTGGAAAGGGCCAGGGGGTACCGTCCTGGGGGGCTCTCCCTGGATCCCACCTGGGATGCTCCACTTTTTTCCGGCTGCCAGGCAATGAACTTCCTCATGGAGACTCCTGAACCTGAATTCCTGCGGGGACCAGCAGCAGCTGCAACATTTTCATGGAGGGAAAGATTGTTACTGAGATTATTGACCTGGAGGGCAGAGTTATAGCAGCCTGGAAATCATAACAAAACAATTCCATTTTCCACCCAGACTATCAAGGCTCCCAGCAAAGTCTTCCCCATTCTTTTCTTCTCCCTTTTTTTTTTTTTTTTAGATTTTTCCCCCTGTTCACAGGCGGGTTTTAAGGTCACGGTGCCGGCTGCTCGTTCATTATCAAATAATTTGCACAGTGGATTTCTTCCCTCTGTGCCTCTTCCCCTGATAAGGCCTCAAATGCCAGAGCAGGAACAGGAGGGGCTCGTGCCTGGTTTTTTGGGAAGCAGCAGGAGTTGAGCTCTCCCTGGGAAGGACGAAGGTAAGAGCAGCCAGGGACAGGTGAGAGACGGGAGAAATGCCAGAAGAAACTCTGGAATAAGCCATGCTTTGGGGCTTTTTTGGGATTTATTTTTCCCTGCTGATGGTTTTAAAGCCCGGGGTTTGAGCCGGAGACGCGGACGGGTTTGGTGCTGCCTCATCCTTTGGAATTCCCACTGATGGGAGCTGGGAATGCGGGTCCTGCCCCTGCCAAGGGCCTGCCTGGTGCTCCCGGCGTGCAGAGCAGGGAAAATCCCGCTCCCAGTGGCGCCGAGGTGGCTCCAGGGCACATTCCTGGTGCTGGTGGGAAGGTGGACAGAGCACAAAGCCTCCTGCGTGCTCCTAAACCCGGGGTTTGTCTCTGTCCATGCTGAGGTTGGAGCAGGGAGGAAAATCCCTGGATTTGGGGGGCGCTGATCCCTCTCCCCAGCGTGGAGAGCTCGGAGCAGCGGGAAGGTCCGTGAGAGGGGACACTGGCACCTCCAGAGCCGAGCTGGGGAGAGGCGTCACCTTTTGGTGAATAAAATAAAAGGGAGAGGGGGGAAAGCTCCATTGAAAGGGGGGAAAATGGCAAAAAGAGACCAATTCCTGAAAAAAAACCAACCCTAGACAAGCTCCAGTCAGAGCCATCCAATGACCAAGGAACTCCTGGAGATGGGGAAGGAGCGGGAGCAGCAGGGTGGGAAGTCCCCCACCCGGGAATGATGCAGAGGGAAGGGAAGTCCTCTCCCACCTCCCCTGTCCTGCCTGCGTCCCTCCTCTCCGGTGGCAGCATTCCAAAGGGTGGTCCCGGCCACCTGCCCACTCTCCGTTCCCATGGAATTCCTGATGCACAGGGGAAGGACGAGCGGAGAAGGGGAAGCGGCAAAAGCCACCCTCAGAAATTCGATTGAAGCCGTTGCCTCCTTTCCAGAGGTTCCCTTGGAGTGCTCGTTTTTCCTGTAAATCGATGGAGTTGATCAAATGGAATAAAGGGAGGGATAACGGAGAGCCAGGCCCAGCTCTTTCTCAGCCCAGGGTCCCTCCCCTCCTGCTGGATCTCATTTGCTGCTCCTCCCTCTCCTTTCCTTTGGAATTTGGCTTTGCTTTCCCGGAGCAGAAGGGGCAGCACAGCAGGTGTTGCTGGGGTTGCCAGGTCTCCTGTTCCTGCTCACGGCTTCCTGACCATCGATATTCCATCCTGGGAGCCGTTAATGGCTCTGGAGCCCTTCCTTGGGTGCTGGCCAAGAACTTCCCACCCTTGGCTCGGCTCCGCGGCCTGGCCAGAAAGGAAAATCGGCATCAGGAACGCCAAAAAAAAAAAGATTAAAATTAATTCTCCTGGCCTTTCCCAGAGCTCGGAGGACACAGGGATTCACCGCCTTCCCCATCCCTGAGCGAGGGGCGCAGGGCACAGCCCGGCTCGCGCGGCCCCAGGACTGTTCGCAGTGAAAACAATCAGAGAAAATTGGATTTCAGAGCAAACAAATAATTTGGAGAGGCTGTGTCGGCCCGGCTTTCAGGCGACCACCTCTGTGTGTGTGCCGAAACAGAGCTCGGCAGATTCCCGGGAGCATTCCCAGCCGGCAGAGCTGGGAAGGTCGGGGAGAAGGGACAGGCTGGGGACAGCCCCGGGAGCCACCCACAGCCCGGGGCAAGGAGGTGGCCCTGAGCCCTGGTTGCTCCAGCAGCGAGGAGCAATCCCGGTTGGAATTGCGCAGCTCCACGCCGTGCCCTGAGCAAGCCCTGTGCGGAGTTTGGATCCCGCTCCCAATAAACCAGGAACTGACCCCAATTCAGGCCTCTCAAAGCTGCTGAGATATAAAAATTAATGAAGTGGCCTGGAGAGGAGACGCTGTCATTTCAGGCGAGGCTGAATTCCCTGTGTCACCACGGCCGTCTCCCGGCTTTTTTTTCTTTCCAGGGATGAAAATCCGAGCCCGTGCCCGGCTGTCCTCGCTCGGAGCCGGCGGCCGGGGATTGTGACAGGCAGGGCTTGGGTGGCTGTGGGGGGAGAAAGGGAAGAGGGGCAGAGAAAATGCAGGAGCTGCTCAGGCTTAACTGAGCCTCCGTGCTGGAATTCTTACCCCAAATCTTCTAATTAATAGTCAGGATTAGCAGCTGCTGAGGTTGGGTCTGAGCCATCTAATCATAGCAGCCAGGCTGTGCTCAGCATCCCGAGCACGAGGCAGCTTCCCAGCCTCCCGGAGAAATAAATTGGGAATTAGACAACAACAACAACAACAACAACAACAAATGGAATGTTTGGATGGAGCCTTTCCTTGCGCTTGTGCTGCTTGCAGAGGATTTGCTGGTGCAGCGCAGTTCCTGCTCCTGAATCCCGGCTTTGTGCTCGGGATCTGGCTCCCAGGGCCATCCCGGTGTGTCCGGAGTGCTGCCTGTGCCGCAGGGATGTCCCCTGCCTTTGGGGGCTGTGACCAGGGCCAGGCCGAGCCCATTCCCAATCCCTCCTGCAGGTGCAGCCCTTGCCTGGTGTGTCCCGGGAACGCCGGGATGTGGCAAGGTGGGGATCGGGCACATTTGGATGATGATTTCGATGACCTTGGAGGGCTTTTCCAGCCTCTTAATCCATCTTCCATAATCCATCCAAACCAGCCAGGCTGGCCCTTCCCAATTCCTTCTGTCAGTGCTCCAGCTGCCTTCCCAATCCTACCAAACCTCCTCGCACAGGAATGCAGCTAAACATTCTGCAGGAGGTTCCTGTTATTGGGAATGCTCCAAGCTCACGGATCCCCAGCTGGAACCTTGTTCCACCCCGGCCTTGGCAGCCCAGCATTCCCTGTGAGCAGGAGATCTCCCTTTCCCTTTGCTTCCAGACGAAACTTCCCCAAACTCTCCTTTCTCCGCTTTGGGGGTGAATTTTTCTTGGTGAATGTAAAAGTTTTCCTGGTGCCACCACCCGGGGGGGTGAGCAGGCGGGAGAATCCACCCTGTTCCCGAGCAGTTTTCCCCTCGGGAGGTTGAGCCTGGCTCCAGGAGCAGCTCCCCGTGCTCCCGAGGACGGAGCTTGTAACAGCTTCTGTGTTATTGGATTCTCCTCCCGCTGCCTGTGTTTTCCCTGAATGTGGAGTGGGAACAAAGCAGCTCCGGCTGTTTGTCTCCATTTCTCCCGCTGCCTTCCTTCCATTCAGGATTTCTGCCTCCTGAATGGGTTTCCGGGTGCTCTGGGTTTTCCCTCGGCATCGGAGAAGGGATGAGGGGCCAGGGATTTTCCAGGGGTGCACGGGGGGTGTCAGGCAGGGCTGCGGGGTTCTCCCAACATAAGAAGGACACGGAACTGTTGGAGCAAATCCAGAGGAGGCCGTGAGGTTGATAATGGGACTGGAGCACTTCCCATATGGAGAAGCACTGGGAATGCTCACCTGGATAAGGGACGGGTCCAGGGAGAGCTCAGAGCCCCTTCCAGTGCCTAGAGGGGCTCTAGGAGAGCTGGAGAGGGACTGGGACAAGGGAGGGAGGGACAGGACACAGGGAATGGCTTCCCAGTGCCACAGGGCCGGGTTGGATGAAGGAAGGTGAGGGCTGAGCTTTTGCAGGAACTTCCTGAGCCAAACCCCAAAGCAGGGAAGTGCCTGAACCCCAAACGCTGCTGCCAGCCCAGGCTGCGGGGAATGGGGCGGGATTCCCTGGAGCTGGGAGGGTTGGACACCAGGGCACCATTCCCCGGGCAGGCAGGGGTGTTGGGATGGGAATCAGGGAGCCTGGGAACTGGGAATGCTGCACATGCAGGCAGCCAAGGAAAAGCCTGAAACAAGCGGATGATGCAGAATATAGACATATATATCTATATAAAATTCTGATAAACATATATTTAATCACTTTTTCCCCCTGGAAGTGTCCAAGGCCAGGTTGGAGCAACCTGGGATAGCGGAAGCTGTCCCTGCCCATGGCCCTGGATGAGCCTTAGTGTCCCTTCCGACCCAGACCATTCAGCGATTCCATGAATAATTCACATTTGAGCATCAAAGACAGGCAGGAAACCACCCTTGTCCTTTCCCTGACACTTTTCCCACAGCAAACAAGCGCAATCCATGAATAAATTGCTTGCTACAAATAGATCCCGGCGCTCGGGGCTCCCCTTCCTGGGGGGGAATTTCGTGCAGCCCTCGCTAATTCCGGCCCTTCGTTTGGACAGGGCTCATTAGCAGCACCCCGAGCCCTTCCCCTTGCTGGCAGGAAGGGCTTCCAGCTTCCAGCCTGAGTCTTTGGGATTGAGACCATCTATTTGGGATGCAGATATCCTATTCGGGATGTAGACACTCCACCTTAAATTCCCGTTTTTTTCCGCCGGTTTCCTGCTCGCTGCTGCATCCCAGGGATGGGAAAAGCGTTTAAAGATCACAGCAGAGGCATTAAAGCTCCATTAAAGGCTCCATCCCAGGCTCCCGCAGGTCCAGGCTGGGATGCTCCCGTGGACCGTGGAGCTCGTTTGAAACGGATGCTGGGTTTAATCTGACAACAAATCATCGGGAACAACGAGGGGAGGAGGGAGCGGTTCCCGCCGGGATCTCCTTTGCCTGGAGCAGGGCAAACGCTGGGGAGAGCATTAGGGAAAAACAAACACTCCATTCCAAATATCCTTAAAAGCTCCAGGTGGTGGCTGGTTGTTGGGAGCAGCCCCGGGAGTGCTCTCGTGCCTGGATGGGCTTCACGCTGCAATCCCGGCCCCGAAGGAAGAGGTCAGGGATACCACTGAGATAATCCTGGATGGTTCGGGTGGGAAGGGACCTTGAATCCCATCCAGTGCCACCCCTGCCAGGGGCAGGGACACCTCCCACTATCCCAGGGTGCTCCAACCTAGCGTTGGACACTTCCAGGGGTGGGGCAGCCCCAGCTCCTCTGGGAATTCCATCCCAGCCCCTCCCCACCCTCACAGGGAGGAATTCCTTCCCAATATCCCATCTATCCTTGCCCTCTGGCTGTGGGAAGCCACTCCCTGTGTCCTGTCCCTCCATTCCTTGTCCCAGTCCCTCTCCAGCTCTCCTGGCGCCCCTTTAGGCTCTGGAAGGGGCTCTCCCCAGATCCTTCCCTTCTCCAGGCTGAACAATCCCAATTCTTTCGGCCTTTCCAAGCAATATGGACAAAACCAGGCAAAGCCGTGCGAGTCACGCATCCCCCCCTTTCCCTGTAGTGGGAGACGATGCCCAGGAAGCAATCCCGGTTTTGGGGGGGTTTACAGGAGGGGACTGGATGTTTTGGTTGGGGTCAGGAGCTGGGACGCGAGGCATGGTGGGATCTGAGAGGGATCTGGGAGTGAGGGCAACCGCAGGACGGCCAAATATTCCTGAAAATGGGTTTAACAACTGCCTGACTCCAGCCACGGCATTTTCAGCTCCATTGCTCCCATTTATGTGCTTGTCTGGGAATAAAGACTCCAAATCCCGATCAATACCAGCTCTGCCTTTGCAAAACCAACCGATCAGGTTTGATCCATCCCGGGAGTGGGAGCAATCCCTGGAGTCAGAGCTGACGTTGATGTACAAGGAGGGGTAAACAAAATAATTCGGAATTTCGGGCCCACCCGGTCAGGCAGAACCACTCCACGTTCACAAACAACCCAATCAAAGGCACATCAAACAAACAAACGTCATTCCCTGTCGTTCCCTGTCATTCCCTGTCATTCCCTGTCGTTCCCGCCCGGCCCCGGCGCCGCGGCGCTGCGGCTCTTGTAGCTCTTAATGCTACACGACATTTAATTAACTCCCAAACAACTGCCTCGCATCCCGGCCCGGGAGGCGGCTGAGGAAGGGAGGGCTCCGTGCTCTGGGTTGCAAGGGCTGCAGAGATGGAAGAATCCCAGAATCCCTGAGGCTGGAAAAGCTCTCCAAGGTCACCGAGTCCAAGCTGTGCCCGAGCCCCTCCTGGTCACTGAGTGCCACGTCCAGGAATTCCTTGGACACCTCCAGGGATGGGGACTCCAAACCTCCCTGGGCAGCCCATTCCTATATTTAACAACCCTTTCCATGAGGAAATTCCTGCTGGTGTCCAACCTGACCTCCCCCGGCACAGCTGAGGCCGTTCCCTTCGTCCTGTCCCTGTCCCTGGGAGCAGATCCCAAATCCCCCCTGGTTCCATCCTTTTGTAGAGAGCAAAGGTCCCCCCTGAGCCTCGTTTTCTCCGGGATAAAAGACCCCCAAAAGCCGATCCCAGCGCCTGAGTAATTATTCCAGGGACTTTCTCCACAGCTGGAGCAGCGGCTCCGTCCCCTCCCGCTGCTGACGCGGTGCTGCATCACTGAACTCTGTAATTGCATATTTGTTCCTGCTGGATTTTGAAATATTGGGACCCAGTGTACAATTCCACAGCGCCTGTGTGGCAAATCCTGCTGCGGAACTCCAGCAGGGAGAGCTGGGTGAGGGGAATTGCACCCCGGGAGCTGCTCCAAATGATTATTCCAAAGCTGGAGCGAAAACAAGCGTGAGGAATAAATCTGTTTGTTCTCTTTGTGCTTCCTCCCCACCCTGGGATGGGATTCCCCGGGGCTTTGTGCTGAGCTGGGCCACGCAGGGTGAACCCTGCCTTCATTTTTTTTCCCTCTTTATCTTTTTTCGGGGGAAAAGTTCAGGAGTGGGAAGGCAGGAGTTGTTTTTCCCTTGGTTTTAGGCAGTTTTTGCTCCAGAATGCTGCACCCACCCACTCAGCTCCCACCTGGCTGCTTCCACTCCTGCCAGGATGCCACGTAAAACCCGGAATAATGGGGATTTTTAGAATTATAGAATCATGGAATGGTGTGGGTTGGGAGGGACCTTCAAGCTCATCCAGTACCACACCCTTCCAGTATCCCAGGTTGCTCCAACCTGGCGTTGGACACTTCCAGGGATGGGATTTCCCCCTCCTTTTATCCCTGGAAGCCACAGGTTTCCTGCCCCAAGCCCGTGGGCGTGAGTGACAGCACCTTTGCTTCCTGTCAGGAATAAAGGGAAAGGCAGAGCTCCCAAATCCCTGCCACCTCGGCAGGAGCGCTTCCATCCAGAAGGGTTTCCAAAGTTGTCTCAAATGTCAGCAGCTCTTCCCGAATTTCTTTGGCACCGTGTCCCAGTTGTCTCCTCTAAACAAGTCCTCAAATGCACCTTCCAGAGCCTGGGAACACCTGAGGGAAAATGAGTCGGGATCTCTGCCTTCAATCTTCCTGTAATTCCTGCCTTTCCGAGGAAGCGGGGGAGAGAGGGGGGAAGAAAAGAGGAAAAGCGATGGTGCTGTTGGGGATTTGGGGGATTTTCTCTTTATTTGTTTCTTTTTTAATTCCGAAGGGATTTTTGTGGCGGGGAAGGGTGTTGGGACTGGAGGCTCCTGGAAGTTTATCCCTGGTTGGTCGTGGATGTGGGAGCAGTGCGGGATGCTGAGCTGCACACTCATCCCTGTGATTCCCAGTCTGATCCCTGTGATTCCCACACTGATCTTAGACTAAAACCTCTCCCTCTCCTGCCCCCAGTGAGGTCTGCGATCCCCAGCTCGAAGCTCCCTCAGGAATGCACTCGGTTTTAGCGGGATAAAAAGAAAGGGAGGATTGGAATCAAAGTTTCTCCCGCCTTCGTCACCCCCAGGGCTCGGAGTGGCGCAGACGTGGCTGAGGTGACATCTGGCACAGCTGGGCTGTGGGTGAGCTGGCAGGGGCTGTGCTGGTGACAAATCCGGGCACTTTGCGCTCTCCTGGTCCCCTTGGGCTCCTGGGGACCTCCCTGTCCCTGATCCCGCTGCTCCCGGGGGCTCCCTGCCCACCCTCCTGCCCCATCCCCGCCTCCCTGCACCGCAGGGCCCCTCCCGGTGTTGTCCCTGTCACACCTCCCTGAATTCCCACCCGGTTTTCTCCCTGTTTCCCAAACACAAAACCCCTCTCCCGGCTAAGAGCCTGTTTTCCATTCCAGGGATATTCCACCCCTCAGTGCTCCCGTGCCTGCACGGATGTGACCGGGTTTGATTCAGTGTCGCTGACACAAAACCCACTTAGTTCTTTCCCCTACATCATCCCGAGTTAATTCTCCTGACAAGCTCAGGAGGCTTTTCAGCACTTTTTCTATCTCAGCTCCCTTCGCTTCCTGCTCTCCCGGTTTTCCACCCCCACTCTGTCCAATTTCCCTGAGCCTGAGCAACTGAATCCCAGCAATTTGTGCTCAATATCTGAGGAATAAAAGCCCGGGAAGGGTGGCCATGGATGACCGGAGTCACCGAGCTGGGTGATGTTCCTGAGTGTTTGGGCACAGTCCGGGCTTTCAAAGGAAATGAAAAATAGGGAGCTGGAAGAGCTGGGATCGTCCGCACACCTGGGTTAGGGGTTTATCATTCCTTCTGCAATCCCTAAATTTGGGGGGTTTCTTAGTCCTGTGCTGGGTTTGATTGTGATGGAGAGGCTGGTCCTGGACCGTGGACATGGCACAGGATCTCTGGGATATTTTTGCATCCGGATGGACGCAAGAATATCCCACCCTGAATCTCCTGAGGAACCCAGGGTCTCCAGAGCCACCCAGATCTCCTGAGCCCCCCCCGGATCTCCTGACTCCCCCCGGCAGTGGAGTGAATATTCCGAGTTAACTCCATCCACACGCAGGGATTGCTGCCAGTGATGGATGCATCGCCTGGGAGGGGCGATCACTTGGGAAAGCAGCCCTGTCTGGAATTTAGTCAGGGCTGAAATGGGTTCCCCAGGCTCTGCAGCCATCGATTCTCTCCAGGTTGGTTATTTTCCCCATTATTTACTTGCCTGTAGCATCCAGGATCCAACCCAGCGCTCCGGGGTGTTGGAAACTGCCCGGAATGGGATCCGGCACCTCCTCCCTGTAAAGGGGATTTTAAATAAATGGGAGGGGGGCAGGGACACCCCCACATCCCTCATTTGCCCCCTGAGGACAAGGGACACATCCAGGGCCGATGTGAGGGCAGGAGTCGGGGCTGAGCTGCTGCTCCAGCATCTCCCAGTAATCATTATTTTCTGGAAAACTGGCGCAGAACGGGATGCAGTGATTGTTCCTAAGGAAATGTTCGTCTGCTGGCTGAATATCCCCCAAAAAACATCCTTGGGGAACAACGAGATGGACTTTGGAGCAGCCTGGTTTGATGGAAGGTGGCCCTGCCCGCGGCTGGGATGGCCTTTAAGGGCCCCGCATCCCAAACAATTCCATGGATCCGTGAATAGTTCCCAGCAAGAACTTTTCTAAGGAACCCGGTGGTTTTTATGGACGATGTGTTAATTGTTTTACCCTTTCCCGGTGTTCCATTGTCAGCAGCTTTTCATTCCGCGCAGCTTTTTGCGGCAGCCTCTGCAGCGCCGCTGCCTTATCGCTCTCCTTTTCTTCCCGTCTCCAAATATTTATCCTAAAGTTTCATTCGGCTGGTAAATAAACGCTCCCACCTCTCCCCTTCCCTCACCTTGTCTTTTAAATTAATCTCTCCAAAAGTAATTGGGGAGGAGGGGAAGGAGCTGAAGTGGGTGAGGAGGGAGATGAAGACGTAGCGAAACAAAGTTTTATTTAAATCCTTCATTTTAGCGAAATTTCACCCTAAAAATAGCCGGGATTTCGACATTCACATTCCTTAATTGCTTATTTTCCATATCCCCCGTAGGTAGGATAAGACATCACAGCCTCCAATTGTGGCACGAAATTTTGGGGATGGATGTTGTGGGAAATGTAATCCCAGAGAGGGACGGGGTGGGAGAAGGACAAACTGGGCTAAATCCTCTTTTTTTGAGGTCTCGACAAGTTTATTTCATTGGAATATTTCACTCCCTGCTCCGGGGAGTGACATTAAGCAGGTGCATAAATCCTTGGAGGATCAGGGATTTCATTTATATTAAAAAAAAACCACGGAGAAATCCAACAGCTTGGCTCCGTTTCATGGGTTTTACTGGAAGCCAGGCCACAGCCCACGGTATTCCTGCCTGACTTCCCAGTTCCCCAACCACAAACTCCCACAGACGCCTCCTGCAGCCCCCGCACAGCAGTACCGGATTTTTTTTCCACGCTAAGGATGTAATTCCTTGAGGCAGGACCGGCTCCGGGAATGTAATGACAGTGTAGGTGTCGCCTGGCTGGCTCCTGCACAGCCCACCCGGCTTCCCCTCTTTTTAACTCCGCTGGAAATAAAAGCTACTTTGGATAAAAAGGAAAAAGTACAACAAGAAAAATGGGAGCAAAAAAAAGAGAGAGAGAGAGAGAGAGAGAGAGAGAGAGAGAGACAGGAAAACCTAGAAAAGGAATTGCAAATAAATTGCCAGCTTCACTCCAATAACAGAGCTGATGTAAATCAGGGAATGAACTCCCCGGAATTTCTGCCTTGTAATGAGGACAATGCGGATTTATTGTTCAGGCTCCTGGGAGCAGCCGGATCTCAAACGCTCCACGGAATTCACTCGGATCCCACAAAAGTGCGGGGCGGGGAGACATTCACGGGGTTAAGGAGGTGTTAAAGTCTTTCCAAGGGTGGAGCCAGGGAATTCAGCATCAGGAGCGGACAGAGGACCATCAGGAATGTCCCCTGCGCTGCCTCGGGGTCTTTTCCCACCCACAGACTGGGGGTGGTGGGCTGAGATCGTGGATTCACTTGTTGGTTTAATTTCCCAGCATTTTCCATATTCCCACTGCTCATCTCAGGCACGGAACGTCCCATCCCTGGAAGTATCCAAGGCCGGGTTGGACGGGGCTTGGAGCAACCTGGGATAATGGAAAGGGGTGGAACTGGATGATCTTTAAGGTCCCTTCCAGCCCATAAAATCTCATCCTGGGATTCTGGGATCCGTTCTGGGATTCTCTGGTCTCATTTCCACGGGTTTTGTATTCCCACTGTTTGTTCCGGTGCTGGAATCAATATTTGCCTTCTCGCCCCCATTATTTGCTTTTATTTCCTCGTGTTTAACTCGTATTTGTTCTTCTCCCCCCAGAAATCACAACTGCCCTCCTTTGCCGCTTCCTTGTCCTGCACTGAGGGAATCTGTCTGGTTTTCCAAGCTCGGGATGCTCCGAGCTCCAGCAGCCGCTGGAATCTCAGTGCTGGAGACAGAGGGGGCAAAGCCGTGGGCTGGGGGTTTTGTTTCTGAGCTGCAAAACCTTCCATAAAAACTCAGTATCTTATTTTCTATCCCCACTCCTCGAGGGCAGAAAGGTTTTATTCCGGGAAGGGCTACTTCCCTCGGTGACGATCCAGCGTTTATCCAAGGACCTTGAATCTCCCTGTGAATGGAATTCTCCTCGAGTTCGGTGCTTTGGGCAGTGTTTTGGCCACTCCGGAAGAGGAAAAGTGAAGCAAAGGGGCGGCACCTGCAGCAGGGGGACCAAGCTGGCAGGGCAAGGGTTGTGCTCCCTGCTCTGCCCATCCATAGGGAAGGGCTGCGGGAGATTCCCGTGCTCCACAGCGCGTTAATCCCCCCAATTCCTCCTTCCCCCTTCCTCCTGCTCAGTGTGGAGACAGCTGAGAACCCACCCAGCGCCAGGGGCTTGCCTGGCTGCTGCCACGACCTGGGGAGTCGTGCTGGAAAACGGGAATAAAGGTGAGGAAGAAAAGAAAAGCGAGGGGAAAAAGAGATGCACCAAGCGAGGCAGGGACTGGAATTAGAACACACCATTTTTCTCCCAAAAAACCCAACCCCCCAGCCTATTGTTTCATATCAGGTTTCCTCTTGAACAAGCAATTGTGAAGCCAACCTGGCCCCGAAATGAGCTGTCACTCCTCGGGCTGAACAAACACTATTGATTGCAGCGCTGCCGCCCGCCCCGGGGGGCTCGTTCCGCCGGGAAGCGGCTCCCTGCAGCCGTGCCCCGGGAATTGGCACCTTCCTGCTGCACGGCGGGGCTGGCACGGCTTCCCTGGCGCTGCGGGATACCCGGCCTGGCACCTCAGAGGTGTGCCAGCAGGCAGCGGCCAAAATTTGGGAAGGGTTTGGGTTGTGGAGTTGAGCTTTTCTGGCGTATGGAAACCTTTTTTTCTGGGTTTTTTGGCCTTTGTTTCTTGCGCTGGGAGGCTCCAAAATCGTCCTGTGCTGCTCTGAAACCTCCGACTCCCAGAGCATCCCGGGAGCTGGGATCACGGCCTCTCCCTGCTCACCTTCCAGCAGCTCCGTGCTCCAGCACCGGCTCCCGCTTGGTTTTAGTCTTTGCTCGAGCTGGAGGCTCTGTTTTCCAAATATTCCCCCCCGCCGCCTCATCCTGTCCTTCTCCGTGCGGCTCTGGAGCATCCCTCCTCCCCCCCGTGCTGCCATGGCAACGGCCAGGGATGCTGTGCCCGGCCAGGACCCTCTGCCCGGGGCTGGTCCCTGCTCCAGGTGCTCCCACACCCAGCAGTGGCCGTGTGTTCCAGAGAGCTCCCGCCGCAGCTCGGAGCAATGTCCGCACCCTGAGGGTTTCCCAGATAATGGACACCCCCCCGCAGGCCCGGAATTCCTGCAGCTCACTTGGCAGTGGATCGTGGAGTGCCGCACCGAGCGGACCCAAATGCGTTGGCCGGGATCATCCGTCAAGTTTATACTCCCCGCTTTATCCCAAAGGATCCCGCTGTGCTCCACGGCCGATGGGATCCATCCTCCAGCGTGATGGATCCTGCAGGGAGGGAGCACGGCTGCTGCTGGACGTGGCTTTGTGCCGATGGATCCAGGGGGAGCTCATCCCGTCATCCCTGCGGAACGGCGGGAGAGGTGTGGAGGGATGAACCCAGATCCAGAGAGAGCCGGGATCCCATCGTGCTGCTGGATCCCATCGTGCTGCTCCTGGGATCCCATCCTCCTGGGATCCCATCCTCCCGGGGTCTCATCCTGATGCTGAGTCACTCCTGCTGCTGGATCCCATCCTGCTTCTGGATCCATCCTGCCGCTTGATCAGGGGAGTTCTCCGGGAACACTCCGGGAATGTCCCTGTGATGGCACCCGGGGCCCCGGCGAGGATGCAGCCGGCTCATGAGGGGTTATCCCGGCATTATCCAGCTTAATTGCCATCACATTAACCGGGATAACCTGTCAGGGACAGCACTCCCGGCCAGGATCCATGTGCTGCATCCCGGCTCCGGATGTGTGGGGATCCCGAGGTCCCTCGCCTTCCTGCAGCTCCTTCCAACAAGGATTCCTCTTTCCAAGCCGTAAATCTGATCCGTTTTTGAAATATTTTGGAATCTGCCCCCTGGCAGAGGGGGATGTTCTCGGTGGGGTTGTTGTGGTTCCGCGGCAGAGAATTCCCGGCCGAGTGACGGCTCCCGGTGGGAAAGTGGCACTGGTAACATTTTCTGGGAGTGTGATTCTTCCCGAGCAAAGTCTGCCACTAAAAGGGGGTTATTTCACCACGTAAAAGTGAAGCTGGGAAGGTTTGTCCCTGCCATGGGAATAACAATGTTGGATTTTATATCACAAATTCCCTCCGTGCTCTTTCCAGCAGAACCCCTGATCCCAGTTCTGCAGCAGGGAGCTGGGTGAGCCTTTCCAGGTGTTCAGGACGAATGGGGAAAAATGACACTTCTGCTCCAGGAGCCTCTCCTGCTCCAGGGCTGGGAAACACAAAAGGGATGATTTTCCCCGAAATAAAACCGAGTTTGGAGCACAGGCAGAGCAATCCAAGGCTTCAGCCCCTTTACGGCTTCGCCAGAAACCGGGAGTCGTGGGGTGGCTGGGGCTGAGTTTTCTAGGAGGTGTTAAATTAGCAGGAGAGGGAGAGGGATGGATGGATGGATGGATGGATGGATGGATGGATGGATGGATGGATGGATGGATGGAGGGATGGATGGATGGGAGCCAGCACAGAGCAGGCACAGCCGCACCTCCTGCGCATCCCTGAGGAGCTCCTAAAGGGGCAACGGTGGCACTTGGGTGGCTGCCAGGACAGAAACGAGCTGGGAAGGGGATTCCTGCACGATCCCGGTTTTCCAGGATCTTCCAAGCCTTCCCAGGGGCTGAGCAGCGCTGTCCCCACCCCGCTGTCCCCCAGTGCCTGGGGACGTGACCGCTGGCCAGCTCCAGGCTGGCGCTGCAGGATCCCGGGCACAGGCTGCCATCCATTAGCAATTCCCCCAGCCCTGCAATTCATCCCTGGCATTTAGGGATCATCTGCTATTATTTAGTCTATTTCTACGTTCTGATTACATTTTTTATTCATAGGGGGGTTAGATTTATACACGGAGATCAATAAAAGCCTCTATCCCAGCTACATTATTAATAAGGAATACATTATCTGCAGCCAGCCAGGCCACTCGATTGGATTTACTCACTGGAGAAGCTTTTTGGGGGCAATTCCGAAAATTTACTGCCTGTTCGATCTCCCTTCCTCCCTCTGGGCACTCATCCCTCCCTCCTTCTGCCCAGGGATAATGGGAACTTTATTTAGCAGCGTCTGTCCTTTGTCCCTGCAGATGACACTGCCGAGCCTTTATCCTCTAACAGCCCCTAAATCTGTGGGAAAGGCAGGGCAGGAGCCCGGGAAGAGCGTCCTGAGCTCCCGTGCTGTTGGATTCTCCATCTATTTTGTGTTATGTCGCTTTATTCCCTCTTTTTTTCACATTTGTCGCACCGTGGCTGGATAGGGAATGAGCCTGTGGCCACTTCCAGGACCGGATAAGGATGGAGAAAATGGAGGAAGTGACGAAAATCAGGAAAATCCAGGATAGATCCATCTGGTGGTGCCTGACATGGGCAGGGCAACCCCCCAGCAGAAGCACAGACGCTCGGGCCCCTGCTCCAACCTCTCCTCTCCCTTTGGAGTCACAAGGACGGGATTCAGCAGCCGCTGCTTCCACCAGTTCGCACTTGGGAAGGGCTGGAAGGAGAATTCCCGCTTGGTTCTCGCTGTTATTTACGGACGGCACCTTCCAGAGGTGCCAGGGCAGGGGGAGCACCCACCGCGGGCACCCACAGGATGCTGGAAGAGCTGGGAATGGGCTCGGAGCTCTGCAGCGCTGGGAGGGGATGGATTTTCCCAGGAGTCCCAGGGAAGGGACACAAAATCTCCCCCCCCGAGGTGGGGACAGCAGCAGTGACCCCGTCCCCCTGCCCACGTTGCACCTGCTCGTAAATCCAATTCCAATCAGCAGTAATTAGCTCTAATCATCGTAATTAAAAGAGAGCGAGAAATTATTAGGGGGAATAACAAAATCCTCCGCCCGGGGAAGCCTTGGGGCAGGTCAAGCCGTGCCTGCGCCACGTCGGGGTTTGGGGAGAACGGGAACTGCCAGGCTCATCAGAAACGAGTCCAGCTCGAGCTCTGACCTCCTCCAGCTAATTACCAGCATGGTAATTAATCATGTAGAAGCATTAATGGCGTGTTTCCCCCCCTCTGCTTGTGCTGCACGTGCAGCTGAGAGCTCTGGGAATCGCAGGGATGGGAATGATCCGTGCCCTGGGTTCATCCTGGTGTGGAAAATCAATAAATGAGTGGAGTCCTTGCATCCTGAAAACGGCTTTGCCTCCCCTGCTGCTCTTAGAATCCAGGACCCCTCGCGTGCAGAGGAAAGCCGGGAATATTTGGCTGCAGAGGTTTTAAAGATCTTTAATTCCCATCCCTCCGCGGGAGCTCTGGGGGAGCGGCGTCAGGTGGGAAAGAGGGGGAGTATCTAAAGCAATCTCACAATTCCAGCAGTCAGCGGCCCAAGTTCCGTTCATCAGCAAACACAAATAAATCATTTATCGGTTGTATCCGCCCGGCTCTGGGTGGAGCCCCGTGGGGAGCAGCGGGTGCTGATCCAGCTGTGGCGGAGCTGCACATCTGGGAACGGGCAGGGCGGATGCCAGGGAGCGTTCCCAGAGCTCTGAGGGAAGCAGAGCTGCCGATCCCACCCCAGCTTTGGGAGCAGAGGGAAAGAATCACCTGGAGGAAGCTCCTCTCACTGCCCCACTCCCGATTTGCTCCTCAGACACCTCAAACACCTTTAAAAAAAAGCCCCTTTAAAACACCTTTAAACCACCTTTTAAAACCCAAACCCTTGGCACTTTTCCAGCCTGCCCAGGCCAGGACCCAGCCCTCGGCCTGCTCCACTCAGGCTGTAAAAAAGAATTAAAAACAACAACCTGATCTGTATTTTCCCCAGCTCTTCCAAAATTCATGTCTTTCCGGAAAAACAACAAAAAAAGGCGACTCAGCCAGTAATGGTCTTGTGAAGTTCCAAATCATCTCTGCTGCTCGAACTAAACTGTGTCCCTGATCGGAATGCAATCAGGAATTTAGCAGCGTTAAGTACTTTTAACTCCACTCTTTATTCTGCTGTGGATTGCGGGGTTGTCACGGGATTTCGCAGCCATTCTGTGATTTTGGAAGGGGAATTTTTTCCCTTTTTTTTTAATTTCCTTTTTTTTTTTTTTTTGAATTGTTCTCTCAGGAGCTCGGAGCACTTAAAATTATGTTGTGTAATAATCTCATCATCTCCATTAAAGGTGTTTCTGCTGTAGGATGCTTGATGTTAATTCAAGTGCCACAGCAGATGTACGAGCAACCAAGGTGGGGCTGGGCATAAAAACACAGATATTTGGGAAAAAAAAAATAATATATTCATCATAGAATCATGGAATGGTTCGGGTCCGGACAGATCCTGCTCAATCCATTTTTTTTGGGGTCATCATTTTGTGTTGTTTTTCTCATTAAATCATGGAATGGTTTGGGTTGGAAGGGATCTTAAAGCCCATCTACTCCAAGCCATGGGCAGGGACACTTTCCATGATTCCTGGTTGCTCCAGCCTGGCCTTGAACGCTTCCAGGGATGGGGCAACCTCAATGCATATGTATGGAAAAGCAATGAAAAGTGCGTTTATTTATGTGTTTATACATATAAACGTAAAATACAGCCCTGTTCCCTCCCCACTCTCCTTGTCCAGGCACTCGAGCGGTGCCAAGAAGGTCCAAAATTCAACTGGAGATGGAAAATCAACATCCAAAGAGGTGAAAAATCTCCTCAAAACTCCAGCGGCCGTCTTGGCGCAGAACCAGGGCCCAAACCCAAGACTTCCAAGAGGATTCCGGAGAAGTCTCCCAGCTCCCAGTCCCCAGGCCCCAGGGGCGGGAGCAGCCGGGTCATCCCAGGGGTTGGAGAGCCATCGGTATGCGCGGAGCAGCCGCCGGCAGCCTCTCCATCAGAGCCTCACAAAGGCAATTCCCGGCAATTGATATCAAAAGGTGTCAGTTGTGGTTTAAGCACTGAATTACCGGCAGAGATTTATCAGCTTCAAAGGCAGCCTCGTGCCACCGAGGGAATAAACAGCTCCTCTCCTTATCTCCTTCGCCGAGCTCAATATTTTCTCCGCTCGACTCCCGGCTCCACAAAAAAGACTTTTCCTTCCACTTCCTCGTTCGCAGGGTGTGGTGTAGAGCAGCAACACGCTCACGCAGGCAAACCCTAAAATTCCCTGGGAATCTCGCGGGGGAAATGGGGTTGCTGGGGGAAGAGCTGGGTTTGTGCCGGGAGGCTGAGGGGGGATGGAGAGGTGGGAAGTGGCTCCTCCCCAGCATCCAGGGAACAGCTCCAGCGCTGGAGCAGAGAGGAGCAGGGCATTCCCACTGGTTTTTCAGCCGTTTCGCTACAGAAATCCTGGAAAGCATTTTTTTTTTTCCACGTTCTAATTCGCAGGTTGTGATTTAGAACAACATCCCCTCACCGGCACCTAAAATTCTCTGGAAATCTCCCAGGGAAAATGGGGTTACTGGGGAAAGAGGGGGGAGGTTTGTGCCGGGAGGTTGAGAGGGGATGGAGAGGTGGGAAGTGGCTCCCAGGGAACAGCAGAGAGGAGCGGGGCATTCCCACTGGTTTTCAGCTGTTTCTGTGCAGAAATCCCGGAGGAAAACTGCAAACCCCACCTCTGCCCTCCCCCGGCTCTCCCTGGGTGCAAGGTGGGAGCGAGGAGCAAGGCAGGGACACCTCCCCACCTCCTCCTTTCCTAAAAAAAGCCCGGGATTTGGGAACTGGGTGACGGAGAGGCCGCCCGGCTGCTGCCGGGGGCAGGGATCAACAACCAGCACAGCTCTCACCTGCACCGAGCTGCTGACTTGGATCTGCGCGGGAATGAGCCAGCCCTGATCCCGGGGCTCTGCTGAGCTCCGGGAGGGGGAAAAAGGAGAGGAGCCAAGGATGAATCCAGGCCGGGATGGGCGGGAGACAGAGCTGGGTCTGACAGAGCTGCGCTGGAAGGGCCCCCCGACCCCAGGCAGTGCCACTGCAGATCTTCCCTGGCTTTTCCAAGCAATTCCAGCCGCCCGTTTCTAAAATGATGTCTTTAAACATATTTATACGGGCCACATATATTTTACATGGCTGCAACAGCGCATTTTATGAAGCAAATAAAAAAAGCAGATGGAAATTATCTGTTCCTCCTGTACAGCTTGTCTCTTTGGGGGGGGCAGGAGATAACAAGGACCTATTTCATTTTGCTCTTGGCTGCAGGATGCCAAGTGATAAATCGAGGAGGGAAGTTTGGAACAGTGTTTTCCTTTTTTTTTTTTTTTTTTTTTTCCCCTCCCCTTTTTTATGCATTCGGAGCTGGAAAGACCCGGCAAATGGGAAACATTATTTGCAGGCTCTCAGCCCCGAGTCCCTCTCGCTGCCCTGGCTTGTTTGCTCACTGAAATGAGTGGGCTCTTCCAGCAGCGCAGCTCGCGCCGTTCCTCGGGACTGAGGAGCGCTGTGTTTGCAGAGAATCAGGGATCTTCCCCTTTGCAGACCTGGCAAAACGGTGCTGCAGATATTTGGGAACAATTAGATGGAGCTCGAGCCAAAGCTGGCGCCGATCCCCATCAAATATTCAGGGTGGATGTTCCATTATCGGCTTCATCCCCGCGCTGCATCCACGGCTGGGTGGTTGGAGAAATTAAACTGCGCCGTCACCGCCTGGAGCTGGGGGGAGAGCAGCCCTATTCACCCTTCCCAGGAAAAACCCAGGGAATCGCCTCCGGGGTGCGGGGTGCCAGCGGGGTGCGGAATTCCAGGCGTATCCAGGAGCTCACTGGGCTGCGGAAGGAGCCCTGCGGAGCTCCTGGGGCTCCTGGGGTGTTCCCCATCCCAAAGCCGCGATGATCCAGGGATAATCCAGCTCTTTAGCGAGCAATCTGATGGATCGGGGTCACGAGCGGAGCTGTTGGGGAGGGGAACACCCAGGCACAGGGATGCACAGGCCTTGCTTCCCTTGGAAAACGGGCCGTGAGGAGCCATGGATTTCATGTTCAAGTGGTCAAAGGACACCGGTGATGGGCTCTGGACATCCCAGAGGGCTCCAGGGGTGACATCCGTGAGAATGTCTGTGCTGGGGTTATCCGAGACTGGCAGAACATCCCTTTCCGTGGATGTCAGCTGGGGGTGATCAGCACATCCCATCGGGAAAGGACAGAACTCCAGGGGCTGCTGCTCCTGCCGTGGCTCACGGGCAGCTCTGGCCCAGCTCGGGGAGCTCTGCCAGCCTCCTGTCACCCCCTGGTCACTGGATGCATCCTTGTCCCAGCTCCCTTGGCACAGGGATTGCCTCCTCTCCCGTGATTCCAGGTGCAGGCTCCGGAGCCGGCTCCTGCATATGGATCAGGAGCTGGAGATGACACCTGCGGACACACCCGGCTGCGACAGCGGCAGCGCTGGCACCGGGACCTAATTAAGCACTTCACGGATGGGTGCTTTAATGAACACCTCGTTGCCAGGAGGATTGGCTTGGCCACGCTCAGGATTCATCCATCACTCACGGGGAAAATGTGGGAATTGGAAAAAAAAAAAAAAAAAAAAAGGAAAACATTTTAAAAATCACAGGAAAAAGCCCCAGATTTGCCACCAGAGCGTGGCACGTCTGGCCCTCTCTCCTCCCCACCTTGACTATTGAACGTGTGGCAGCTCTCACCTGCTCCAGCGTTTGGCCAGCGGCTCCCGGAGACAGGAAAACTTTGGGATTTATTCATGGCCACCTGTCAGGAGCTGTCACTCCCCGCGCTGAGCTACAGCCCGGAGTTTGCCGAGCCATAAATCAGCTCCTCTTGGACATCATAACTCTTCTTTAGAGGCTCTTTCTCCCTCATAAATAAAGCTCGTTCCATATGGATCCCCTGCAAAAGGCGAGGCTGATTTGCAGCTCCGGGCCGGCTCCGGTGCCATCGCTGCCAGCTGAGAAAGTGCCCGGGGAATCTCTCCAGCCTGGCTGGATCCCTGCGTGGGATTCATCCCTGCCTGGGACTCATCCCTGCCTGGGATTCATCCCTGCCTGGGATTCATCCCTCCGTGGGAACCTCCAGGGAGCCCTGGGTGAGGCACGGATTGAGGTAGGTGCTGCTCCCCATCCAAATTCCCACATGGCAGAGCAGGGAGAGGAGCCTCTTGGGAATTCCTCCAGCCACAAAATCCTCTTTCCAAGCAGGGAACGGACGTGTTTACTGAAAACAGGACCACGGGAAGGGATGTGTCACCAGCAGGAAGGGAGAAAAAAGGGAATTTGGAAGAAATGGGAGCAACCAGAGCAAGGTCTGGGGATTGTTTTCCTTCCCCCTACATATTTTTTTGGGGGGATGAACCCAGCAGGGACTGAGGAGATTCCTCGGAGGGATGGGATTGGGAAGGTCCCAGCCAGGAGCAGGGAGGGAGCAGGTTTGAGCCCTCAGCCTCACACAAAGACTTCATTTCAGCCAAAACAGCCGAAGAATTTCTGTCCCCGCTGTCCCAGAGAAGAATGGACCCCTCTGGTTTTGTACCCTGGCTGGCATTTTAATGGAAAATTATCGGGAATTAGGAGCAAGGCGCAAATTGCCTTTTCCTTCCCTTTAAAGCGGCTGCAGAAGGAATTTGGGGATTTGGGTTTCACGACGGGCTTGAAGGCACCGGCCAGTGACCGCAGGGACCTCTGAGGCCCCAGAGGTTGGACACAGACACGTCTCCCAACCCTCCATGGCTCTTTCTTCTCCCGTTTTCCCTCCTACACGGATCCCAGGGATCTCACAGCGATGCCAGGAACTCCAAGACCAGACTCAACCCAAGGGCACGTGGATGCAATTCCCTCTGAAGACAATAAAAGCAGCTCTCAGCCACTCTTATCCCCATTTTCCAGCTGTGCCAGCGCCAAATCCCAAGGCTGGCATGGAGCTGCCTCAGCGCCAATGCCCAAATTATCATTTTGAGTGGTTTGAGTTGGCAACTTCCAAAGCAGGGAGAAGATTCAGCCCGAGTGGAGAACATTTTGTAATTCCAGCAAGTTCGAGTGGAGCAGGACAAGGGAGCCCTGGCCCCGGTGCTGAGGGAGGTCCTGGGAAGCTGAACACCCAAATCCTGTGGGTTTTGGGAGGCGGACCTGGGAATGTCACCATTTGTCCTTGCAGGGAAGGCGGGCAGAGCCGGGGCTGCTCTCTGGCACCGGCAGCTCCCATCTCCCGGCTGCCACCTCCAGCCCAGCCCCTTCCCACTTCCTCTGCCTCTTGACTATTAACAAAGCTGGCTGCTGGAATTACTGGGGAATCATCAGGCAGCCTAATCAATACTGCTTTCACCCACGCAGGGAGCTGTGGGAGTGGGAGGGGGCAGCGAACAGCAGCTGCATCCAAAGCATCCGAAGCATCCCGAGCACCCACAGCATCCCAGCGCAGAGCACCCCGTGGAGGGATTGTGCTCCCCCCCGATCTTACCCATGGCCCCAGGAGGAAGCCGAGGATTTTCCTTCCATCCCTCACGCATTTCTGAGCACTGGGGGAAGCGGGGATTCAGGGATGCCGCTCCTGAGGGTGTGGGAAGCGGACAAGATGAGATTTGTCACAGCTTGAACGCTGCCCCCTCCTTGCCCTGAAGGACCCTGGAGTGCCCCTTCCTTGTTTACCCCCCAAAATTACCATCCCAATCCATCCCCTCTCCGGGTTTCCGCCGGAGAGGCGATGCCAGGGCTCTGGAGCCGCCACCACCGCGACAGGAGAGCAGCGCCAGGGACCTTCCCAGGGCTGCTCCTGATTTACATCCCTGATTCCACTCAATCAGAAGTGCTGCCAAAGCAATCCCAGCCGAAGGCGGCTCGTACCCGTGTGGCAACAATTTGCCCAATAAATTATCCCTGGAGCACAAGGATTCCGAGCGTGCCTGTCCTAGATTAAGCCGTGTCCTTGTCAGTCTGGAACTAGAGAGGAAATAAATCTCTCTCTCTCTCCCTTTTCTTTTTTTTCCCTGACCTACCTGGAAAGCCAAAACCTGGCAGGGGACAGGCCCCGGTGAGCAGGATATTCCCATAATCCACTTTATTTCATCCACAGGGAAACTGAGGCACGGGAGGTTCCAAGGTCCCTTCAGGCTCATTGCAGGGCCAGGGGAAAAATGGAAACGTGGGATCATGGAATGGTTTGGGTTGGAAGGGATCTGAAGGATCATCCAGGTCTAACCCATGGCAGGGACACCTCCCACTATCCCAGGCTGCTCCAGCCGGGCCTTGGACACTTCCAGGGATGGGGCAGTCACAGCTCCTCTGGGAATTCCATCCCAGCCCCTCCCCGTCCTCATTCCTTCCCAATATCCCATCTATCCCTGCCCTCTGGGAGTGGGAAGCCATTCCCTGTGTCCTGTCCCTCCATCCCTTGTCCAAATCCCTCTCCAGCTCTCCTGGAGCCCCTTTCGGCTCTGGAAGGGGCTCCGAGACCCCCGAGCTCAGGACCTGGTGCTCCCCCTCCCCTGCGGCCTCTTGGGTGTCAATAAATCATCGATTCCGGGTGCTGGGATCGCGGGGGAATTCGGGAACGGCCGCGGGCCCCGCCGCCTTCGCTCCTCTGGTTTGCAGCGAATTTACAAATCCTTTAAAGAAAAGGGGGAAAAAAGGGGAAAGCGGAGCCTCCTCCCAGGAGGTGCAGGCGGCTGCAGAGGCGCCGGGAAGGCGGTGGGAGCAGGGGGTGGTGGCTGCTGGGGGATGTCCGTGTGTGCAGATGAGTCGGGAACGTTCCACCCCAGCCCTCCTCTTCCCCTCGCACCCGGCTTTTCCCAAGGGATTCGTTTTAAGCCCCCCGGGGCTTGTTTTGATCTTTCGGCTAAAGGGGCAGGACGGATGCTGGGTCGGCATCCCCCCCCGCATCACCTCCCGCCCCAATTCCCTCCATCCCACCGCGGCAAAGGCACATTCCCGGCTCCTTCCCGGGCCAGGGTGGCTGCTCCTCGCTCTGGATTGATCCACGGGCGATGCCACCCTCGGGAGGGGCTCGGGACGGGTTTTGGGAGTGAAAGGGAGCGGGATAGTCCGGGAATGGTGGCAGGGAGGGGACGCAGCCCCGTGGGGCAGCTGGCTCGGAACATCTCCAGTGGGGAGAGAGCAACTAAAGCAGCTTGGGTAAGGCGTGGACCCTTTAATTTCGAATTCAAGTTTAATTTGAATTCCAGTTTCAATTTTAATTTCAATTCCAATTCCAATTCCAATTTCAATTTCGATTTAATTTTTATTGTTATTCTCAGTTTCAGCTTTTAGCTTTAGTCCTTTTTCTTAAACAGCAGCAGCACTTCCCAAGCCCTCAGCACCACGGGACGCCTCAGGCTTTCCAAACCCAGCCGGGAGGGCACTGGGAATGCTGGGGCCGGAGATAAATCCGGAGCCGAGCGCAGGGAGAAGGCTTTGGGTGGTTACTTACGGCCCAGGAATAAAAGTCTGCTTTGTGGCAGCTCTTTGCAAGGTCCTTCCGGCCCCACGGCCTCGTCTGGGGCTCGACAAATCCAACCACGGCCAGGAATTGATTTTCTAAAAATGCGCTGTGCACACACACAGAAAACCAAACCCAACATGGATAAAATATGTCGGTTTGCGGGGGAACAATTGAGCTGCTTTCCTGCCCCCGAAAAAAAATCAATTGGAAGAGCGTATGGAAAAATACAATGGGCTCTAAACTCTAAATAATTAGGTGATTGTGCTAAGTGAACATCTTATTTAAAAATGGCTCAGCAGAATGGGGCCGAGGCACAATCTAATCAGAATAAAGCAGGAAATGGAGCAGTTTCCAGGTGAGTAAGCTGAAATGCGGGAATGAAAGGGAAAGGGGGGAAAAAATCAGGGCTGGGAATGGCAAGGGAAGAAGAGGAAGCAGCTGCAGACGGAGGAGTGGCAGCACATTGCCAGAGTTATTTCGGAGCAGAAAACATGAGAAAGAATGAGGAGAAAACATGAAATTAAATCAAATTTCGATTACTGAATAAGTCAAAAAGGACGAGCTCAGGATTTGGGGTTTTCCAGGGTGTTTGGGCAGTGAGGAGGTGCCTGGAGCTGAGGCAGGGATGCGGAGGTCAGGGAACACGGGGGGAGCAGGGATCATCCCTCCATCACCCCATCCCACCTCGCGCGGGTGCGGCTCATCCCAGATGATCCCTTCAGGTCATCCAGCAGCAGGAACAGGTGGGAATCCGTTCCCCTAAAAATGTAATTGATCCCATTTCCATGCAAATGTCACTGCAATAAAGAACGGGGAAGTTCAGCGCAGGCAGCGGGGCGGAATTGCTGCAGAATACATTGGGTTTGGGAATAAAACCCATTTTTTCCATAGTTTTGAACTCCCTGGTGCTCCGGCTGCTCCTTTAACCTCTTCCAGCACTCGCTGCTCCCGTCAGCTCCAAATCCACGAGTGGGGAAGTTCTCAACGGGGAATGTTGGGAATAGTGAGAGGAGAGGGCTTGGATCTGGGGGGGGATGCAGAGAACAGACCTCGGAGGGGAAAGAATTCCAAAATCAGCTGGAAAACAAGGGTGGGATCCCCGGTGCCACGGGGAGGGCGCGCAGGGGTGGGGGAGGCTGTGGGAAATGCTCCTTTCCTCAGGACAGGCAGATCCCGCTCGGATGCAGCAGCTTTCCCACGGTGCCACCCAAAATCCACACAGGCACGAGCAGTGCAAGAGCTGCTGCCAGGGAATTCTGCTGCTCCAAAACCTGGAATTGCCACCCTCACCCTCCTGTCCCCTCCTTCCAGGCACCTGGAACCACATCCTGGAGGTGCTGTGGGAAGGGGAAGGATCCCAGTGGATTAACTCGGGAATAAATGGCGCCACAAGGTTTTTACATGGGGGGTTTTTTTTGGGAGGGGTTTTTTTTGGGATGGGTTTTTTTTTTATTTTTATTATTATAAAAAAACAAAATATTTGATCCCAATTCCCCTTTAAATGGGCAAACCATAATATTGATGGTTTGCAACAGATCCAAGATGGATTGAACTCCTCCATCAGGCAGCAGAGCCTCTTTTAACAGGGAATATATCGATGCCATAAATTCCCCGGGACAGGATTGCTATGCAATGGCATAATATATCTCCTATTCAATCTTTTATACATTAGGTTTTGTCCTGCATTTTGGTGGAAATATTTATGGACTGGGAGATGTTCCTTGAAGAAGGATCGCTCCTGAGGGTGTCTCCTGCTCTCCGTGCTTGGTGGCCACGGATAATTTGCAGGGATGCTCCAGGCTGTGTTTTTTGAGGTGGTTTTTTTTCCCACTGGATTCAGGTTCAATATTTGAATTTAAGGATTCCTGGAGATCCTGTTTTTCCCCCCCGCCCCCAAAAAAAAACCCAACTACATGGCATGAGGGACCCCAAGGCTCCAACCAGTCCCGGTAGCAGACATTAAACCCCATTTCCCTGCATTTTTCGTTGCCTTGCTGGAGTGGGAAAAGCACCAAGGAAATGCACTTTAAATAGGGAAACAAAGAGAGGAATTCTCCCGAACCAGAATCCCCTTTCCTGTGGCTCTGCCCCAAGGCTGCTGGCTGGGAAAATTAAAGAAATACAGCCAAAGTGTGGCTGGTTCCCCGGTGCCTCCGTGAAAAACGGAGGCGAAATCCGACTGGCACGGGGAGAAAAGCACCCGGCCCTCCCCGAACTGCTTTAAATTCCGCTCCTCCTCACGGCCCTGTCAGCAGCCAGGAGCCCCATCTGCCACCGCTCCCGAGCCTTGCGTGAAGGGAGCTGGCAAATCTCACCTTCCCCCCTCATGGGCAGGTGCCAGGGCTAAAAATACAGCGAGAAGTGACCCTTTCCTTGGCACTCTCCAGAAGGGCTGGAAACTGCAGCAAGACGAGTCCTGGCGAGCAGCAGAGCTCCGGGTTTTAGTGGGAAAGGTGGTTTTCTCCCTCTGGAGACACCTGGGGGCCTGGGCGGCTTTTTGTCCTCTCCAGCACGGTCCAGTTTATCCCTTAAAGATCAGTTTATCCCTTAAATATCAGTTTATTCCTTAAATATCGGTTTATCCCTTAAATGATTGTCCCATAACTGCTGGGAAGTCACGGGTTTGGCCGAGCAGGAGCTCAAGAAGGATCATGGAATCATGGAATGGTTTGTGTTGGGAGGGACATTAAAGCCCATCCAGTCCCACCCCTGCCATGGGCAGGGACACCTCCCACTGCCCCAGGGTGCTCCAAACCCTCTCCAACCTGGCCTTGGACACTTCCAGGGATGGGGCAGCCACAGCTTTTCTCTGGGAATTCCGTCCCAAGCCCTCCCCACCCTCATGGTTTCTTGTTCTATGGGCAGGAGGGGAATAGGAAATGATTTTGGAGCTGTTTTAGGGGGAAAACCTGGATGGTTTTGAGCTGATGGGATGGAGCTGAGACGAGCTGAGCGAGAAGGAGCATCTCCATCCTGCGGGAATTCCGACCCAGCCCTTTATGCCTGGTTTTTCCCAGAAATAAAAGCAAGAATTTCCCAGCATTTCACAGAAAAAGCTGTTCCCTACCTAAACCCGGAGCTATTCCCTGTCTAAACCCGGAGCTGTTCCTGCCTCAGCCTGGAGCTGTCCCCTGCCTAAACCCAGAGCTGACCCTGCTTAAACCCAAAGCTGTTCCTGCCTAAACCCAGACCTATTCCCTCCCTAAACCCTCCGTCGTAAGTCGCGGGGTTTTGGGGGTCCTTTGATCATTTTAACCCCACTCAGCCTTTTTTTTGGGAGCTGGTTCCCCGGCTGCGGCTGGAAGAGATGCACACAAAGCACATCTTAATCAATAGGAGAGATTCTGCTTAAAAGCCACTGATTTTGATCTGGAGGCTGCCAAGGGGGTAATTTATATGCAGTGCAGCGTAACCAAAGAGCTTGTTATGCAAACACAGACCACTGATTTGACAAATCTCCTGGAAACAGAATTAATGTCTGCATTCTGCAAAAAAGATGTAATTTATTTTAATATTTTAAAGAGGGGGAATTATATATGCATGTGTGTGTGGGTATAAATAGAGCCAAGCAGGGGTAAACACATATGCACACGCAGAGATATTTATTTATCAACGTTTTGGTGCAGCCCTGGGCTCGGGGAGGAGCTGCAGGGACCTGGATGGATGGCTGGATAATGGATGGATGGACTGGATGGATGGATGGATGGATGGATGGATGGAGCTCAGTGGATGAAACTCATCGGATTTCAATGGTGTCGATGGGATTATGTTGATTTACTTCACTTTCAGATGTGGCCAAAAGCTGGTGGTTAATTAGATCTGTGCTGATAAATATTAAAATGATAAATATTAAAAAGCTGCTGCTGCCCCCAGCTCGGAGCTCGGCCTCCGACACAATCCCTGCACGAAACCAGGAGCTGCTGGCTGGGAAATGACCCCCCGATTATCAGGGCCATCTCCCCCCGTGTTTATTTATGGGCTGCAATAATATTTAGTGGAATATTATTATTGTTGTTGTCCTTTTTGGCAAACCGTGCTTTATTTATGGGGACCGAGGTAGGAAACACAGTCTGCATAATTGAGGTCTTGATGGAACGAAACATATGTGAGAAATTTCTTAATTTGATTTCAGACACACACAATGCTCGCTCCCCGCTCTCCTTATCTCCCTGTCTATTTGTCTTTCTCCATATGGACACATCCATTTATCTCCTGCTCTGTTCCTTCCCAGCCTCCTGCCTTCTCCCGGATCCAATTTTTTTTTTTTTTTTTTTTTTGCTCTTTCTGGAGGAGGGAAGGAAGCCGGGGAGAGCACAGATGGGCACGAAGCAGAGCTCCAGGAGGGGAAGGCAGAGCACGGGAACGGCCGCGAGGAGCAGCTTGGAAGGTGTGGGGATGAGAGTGACACCTCCGGGGGGGGAGAAACGGGAAAGGGAGCCCAGGAAAAGGATCTGCAAGATCTAAAATAACCTTGGAGAGCCCAGGTTTGTGTGTGAACAGAGACACCTGAGAGCCCTGCGAGGGCTCTGCTCGGGTTTATCAGCAGCTCACCCAGCACATTTGCATATCTGCCATTAATGCGGTGTGATCATCAGCAGAGCTCACAGAATCCCAAAATCCTTGAGGCCGGAAAAGCCCTCCAATGTTCCTGAGTCCCAGCTGTGCCCGATCCCCACCGTGTCCCCAGCCCAGACCACCGAGTGCCACATCCAGGAATTCCTTGGGCACCTCCAGGGATGGGGACTCCAAACCTCCCTGGGCAGCCCATTCCTACATTTAACAACCCTTTCCATGAGGAAATTCCTCCTGATGTCCAACCTGCCCTCCCCTGGCACAGCCTGAGGCCGTTCCCTCTCCTCCTGTCCCTGTTCCCTGGGAGCAGATCCCTACTCCCCCCTGGCTGCCCCCTCCTGTCAGGGCCTTGTGCAGAGCCAGCAGGGCCCCCCTGAGCCTCCTTTGCTCCAGGCTGAGCCCCTTCCCAGCTCCCTCAGCCGCTCCTGGTGCTCCAGTCCCTTCCCAGCTCCCTCAGCTCCCAGGATTGAATCTCCAGTCCTTTCCCAAATCCAGAGGCTCCGTGATCTCCACGCCGTGTAATCAGGACGGGCTGGAGGGAGCTAATTAAACATTCTGTCCTGCTTTTGCCTCAAAGACTCTGCGAAACCAAAGCCTATTGAACATTCCAGCAGAATTCTTATTAATTTTATGTGGGAGATAGGAGAATAATTGCCTGGAAACCTGGTTTAAGGAATGGGAACAGACTGTCTCGTCTTTCTCACTTAATTTGTATTGACTTTTTTATTTTTATTTTTGGGAGCCGAGTGGGATTTTCGGTGCTGGAAAACGGGGAGGAAGGCTCCACAACGGGGAGCGGCTGTGGAGTGGGTCTGGCTTGGGAAAATGCCCCGGATACACGGGAAAGAGGCAAATAATAATAATTAAGAATATTATAATTAAAATAGCACAATGATGATCACGATTATAATGATAATGACAATTTAAAAGAATAAGAAATTAATAAGAGTTAGAGTAAGAATAGTAAGAATAATGATGATGGTGATGATGATGATGATGTCAAGGCAGCACCAGGACAGCGAAATGTGGCTTTTCAGGAACACCCTATCCAGCGGGAATTGCCTTTTCCAGCCCGGAGCTTCTATCACACAAACACATCCCATCGTGATCCCGAGCCCTCTGTCCCTGGGAAAAGCATCCCTAAATCTCCCCCTTGTCAGGGAGGGAATCCCAGAGGGGAAAACACTGGGATAACACACTCCACGCCTGGTATCAGCAGGGATAAGGAAATAAAAAGGAGAAGGGGAACAAATCCCTTCCCTCGCAGGGGAATGGCAAAGTGGGAAGAGAGAGGGCAGGGAGGCGGGAATGCCCAGCATGGAATGGGAGAGGAGGAGCGGGAAAAGGGGAGGCAGGAGCCAGCTCAGTCCCATCCCGGCGCCATTCCAGCACTCCCGGCGCTCTCCGTGCAGGAAGAGGAAGATCGGCCGCGACCTTTAAATGTCACCTCCGAACGCCAGCCCTGGTGGAGAGGCTCCAATCCGCGGGATTTCTGCTGGATCCTGGGGAACGTCGGGCACGAGCCAGGATGGGAGAGGGGCTGGGATGCTGGAAAAAGCCCCCTGGGCGCCCCGTGATCACCTTCCTCAGGGAAACTCCATCCCCTCATCCCGCCCTGCACTTTCCATGGGGAAAAGCAGGATGAGAAGGGTCGGGGCCACTTCATTCCCATCACTCGGGGATGGTTTTCCTGCAGCCAAGGAGCTGGGAATGACTT
The DNA here is from genome assembly GCA_013400975.1 of Atrichornis clamosus. Classification (NCBI taxonomy): domain Eukaryota; kingdom Metazoa; phylum Chordata; class Aves; order Passeriformes; family Menuridae; genus Atrichornis; species Atrichornis clamosus. The sequence goes on along the minus strand of WBMZ01001260.1, from coordinate 49,209 downwards.
GGAAATTGTTTCCGCCAGGAAACATCTCAGCACACATCCCTGGGGCAGAAATCGCAACTCCCCTGGAACAAAGGAATGTCAAGGGCAGTTTTCCAAGTTTTCCATCCCTCCAGGGATGCAGCCTGTGGCGTGCAGCAAGCCCAGGATTTTCCCTGCTTCTTGATCACTTTCAATTAATTAAAACGAATCAGCAAATCCCATCAGGAAAGAAACCAACCCAAACCCGGTGTGAAATTTCCAATGCACCGCGGTGTGTTGTCCATGTTCCCACCCGGAATTAACCCTGGATGGCTGCTGAGGGAGAAAAACATTCAAATTTGGTTTCAATTGATTTGAAGTTTGGGGGAACAAGCTGTTCCCACGTGGTGTCCATACGATCCCTACAAAAATCTGGATTTCCCTCATTGCCATGGCACAACCTGGCCAGGCCAAATTAAATGGGACACCCGGTATTTCATGGTGAAATAAAATAAAATAAAATGGAATAAAATAAAATCACTGGAGTCAGTGCTGCAATCAGTGCCATGCCAGAACCATCAGCATTTCCCGGAGTGAGATCCCTATCCAGAGGAAAGCGAGAGGCCTTGGCTACACAAATTGTATTTCCCTAGGCAGCGGATTAATTAAAACTATCAAGTGTTCCCAGCTTTTTGAAATTAACTTTGAAAGTGTTTGGATTAAAAAAAAAGCCTGAATGGGTTTTTTTTGTTCCATGTCTTCTCCCCAGAGTGGAGGAAAAAGGAGAAAAAGGAGGATTTTTCCCCCCCAGATTGTTTGGAGGGCAGGAGGCAGAATTGGGGCTGTTCCTTTATTGGGATAAACCTGGATTTACCAGGATTTTGAGCCAAATTCTCCTAAATTTCTATTTGGGGGCACTGCTTGGCTTTCCTGGGAGGCTTCCTCCGTTTTTTAATCCGCCCCCGGGCATTGTTGTCCCTGCTCCATCCCAGCCCCGCGCTCCAAAACACCGTGAAAATCCCCGGGGGAAGGAAACGCTCCCGCGGGAAAACGCAGCCAACACCTGATCCAAACAAGAGGAGACGGGGAAATAGGAGGAGAGAGGGAAGGAAGCACTCGGCAGCCGCTGCAGGAGGCATTAGGGAGCATCAGGAGGAATCACAGCGGGCCGGGATGAAGAGGCTGCTCCAAACAAACAGGAGCTGCCGCCGGCGGGGATGATCCGAGCGCGGAGCCGCTGCCTCCTTCCCGCGGGATGCGGGGGGGATTTCTCAGCAGGTTGAAGGTAAATCATTCCCAACTGCACTTGCTCGGCTCCGATTTCATGGCCCAGCGGTGACTGCGCTACCGATCTTCCAGAGGGGGATGTTCCCGGCTGGAGACACCACAGAAATGAGGACGTGGAAACATTCCGGGAGAGGCAACGGCCGAACGCTCCACTGAGGCATCCTGGTGATGACTTACGGGGAAAACTCAGCCCAGGGAAGCTGGAATAGGGGTGCTTCTCTGTGAAAGAGGAGCAGGGGGTGCTGATCCCGGCTGGAAGAGCGGGATCACCCTGGGAAGGGTGAGGTGTTTGCAGGAATAACCCACCAGGGTTAAGCAAAGATTTGAGGCAGCGCTGGAATCTTCACTCTGCCAGCCTGGATTAGCTCCATGACCCTCTATTTTCCCCAGATCTCATCATTTCTGCCTTTTGGGATGGGACACTCCAGCATCTCCGGCTGTGCCTCCCTGCTCAGGGATTTCCCACCACACTCCTCCTGAGAATTCCCTTGTTTTGCCAAGTGCTGCTTCCCTGTCTTCAATAAAACATGCTGGGAGCGCAGGAGCAAACCTGGGATCCCAAAGGCTCCTGGATCAAACCTAATTACTCTTCAAATGACTTCTAATCATCTTTCCCGAGCCGTTCCCCGCAGCATCCATGGCTCCGGCAGCCGGGGAGCTGGGAGGAGGAAACAAATGCAAAACAAATCATTAGGAAGCAGCAAATCCCAAATCTGCCTGGCCCAAGCAGACAGAAAGCAGCTCAGGGTTTTTCAGGATGGCTTGGCCTGGTTTCTGCATCTCCGAGGGGCTCTGGGCTGATCCCGCTGCCCAGGCAGAGTTTTCCCTTTTCCCTCCCTGCCTTTTCCGCTTTATCTCCCGGCTCAGACCAGCGGCTTTGGCTCCAAAGGCTGTGGAGTTGTTAATCCCAGCTCACTCAGGGGTGGTGGGAGCAGAGGCAGAGGCTCAAAGGGTTCATCCTGACTTTCCCCCTCTTCATCCCACTCCACCCCTGTCCCGTGGGATTTTGGGATTCACCAGCTCCCTCCGCCCGAAGCCGCCGGGAAGGGTTTTCCCTGGCATCAGCCAGCCTGCAATGCTGCCTGCCCAGTTCTCCCAGTCTGACCAGTGGAGCAGGCCCTGCCGGGTCCCTGAGGGAGCTCCGTCCTCCAGCCCCCAGCATGGGCACAAACCTCGATGTGAACCCAGCATGGGGCACAAAACTTGATGTAAAACCCAGCATTGGCAAAAACCTCGGTGTAAAACCCAGAATGGGCACAAACCTCGATGTCAAACCCAGCATGGGGCACAAAATTCAATGCAAAACCCAACATGGGGCACAAACCTTGATGTGAACCCAACATGGGCACAAACCTCGGTGTCAAACCCATCATGGGCACAAAACTCGATGTGAACCCAGCATTGGCACAAACCTCGGTGTCAAACCCAGCACGGGCACGAGCCCCGCCCGAGCGCACTCTCCCGATGAGCCCGGTGCTGCCATTAACTCCGGCCCTGAACATTCCATATCCGGCGATTCCTGCCCTTCCCAGCCTCCTGCCGCCGGCCGATAGGAGCTGTTATCACCTCTCTTTGTGCCGGGGCAGGGGCGGCCACCACGAGCTGTCCCCGGGAGCGGGGACCCCATCCAACACTTCTATCCCAGGAAAACGAGAGGAGAGTTCCATCAGTCCTGCCTGATTTCCCACGGGGAAAAGTGCCCAAATCCCAGGAGGTTAAAGCCGAGCCCCCTGCCAGGGGGAATAGCCGGAACACGGGAACCCAGCTGGAAACAGCACCAGGATTACAGGGAGAAGAGAAAATGAACAGCAGGGCCAGGCAGAGGGAAGAGGGGGGAAAAGAAATAATAAAAAAACTTCTCAGATAATACAAAATATTCTCCCTGGAGGAGCGATTGCAAAGACATTTTTAATTAACTCTGCGTTTCACTGGAGCTTAGCAGCAGAATTATTGTACATTAAATAAATACCAGTTGATGATTAAGAACATATTTACTGAGCCTGGAGTACCGCAGGTCACAGCTGCACCCTGCTCCCTCCACTTGCTCCCAGAAACCGCTGATTTACTTTAAATTTACAGGGAAAGGGAGTCAGCCTGGGGGGGGAAAATACATCCCTGATCCCAGGAAACCTCCTCGGGATCTCCCTCAGGAGCTGGGATGGAGACGGGTTTCCTTTCTCCCTTTCCTCATTAGGAAAAGGTGCTTTTGCTGTGCATATTTTTATGGAACAAAAGAGGGTTCGAGGCTTTTCCCGGGATGATGGATGGACACAGGGATCGGCTGGAGCAGGAGGGGAAGCTCCGTGGTCTGGCTCGGCCCTCAGCACATCCCTCAAGACACAGGCAGAGCCTGGGTCTCCGTCCTGCCTCTGCCGGGAACCTTTTCCTTTTTAAGCCAAAAAAGGAGCACTTTGGGGTTTTTTTATTGTAAATATTCATCGATGAGTTGAGCTCGCCTTTACCCAAATTAGAGACCAACGGTGTGGGCTGGGCTTGGCTCAAGTCACCAGAGAGAGCCTGGAAATGCCTGAAAGCAGCAATTCCTGCCCAAAACCAGACACCTGCCCACCTCCTCCAGGTGTGAAACCTTTCAGCACAGGAATAAGGCCAACTCCACCCTTTTTATCCCCCAAAAAAAGCTGGAAAGAGCAACAGCAGGAATCCCGCCGTGGCTCCTCCCTGGGTAGACCTGTTGCCCCAGCCCCTCCATCCAGGGCAAAACCCTGGATGAGCGCAGGGAACCAAATCCAGGTTTTGTGGCTCCTCCTAAAAACAAATTCACGGCTCCTGCCTGCCTGGGCCGTAATTCCGCAGGGTTTATGCACAAACCACATCCAAGCAGGCTGGAAACGTAAAATTATATAGGGCAGTTAATTGAAAAAGTGCCTGCGCCGCGTGCAATAATTGACATTAAATGTTGCTGGGAGCAGGAAATCGCTCGATATTAAATGGGCTCGGCGGTGCCATCACAGGGCCGAGCAGCTCCAGGGCCATCCCAGCGCCCGCAGATCCCGGATCCAGCAGGAAAATGAAGTTTCCATGGAGTTGGAGTTGCCGTGGAGGTCCCGACTGGGAAAATCCAAGCTGGGAGGAGATCAGAGCTTCAGGAAAGGCACCGAGGAGGGGCTTGTTTCTCTTTTTATGTTTTAAGTGAAGAGAGGGAAAGTTCACAGCCCCTCCCGGATTTCCTGGGGGTGGAAAGAGGATTTTAACCTCTCAGTGAGCTCAGCCAAGGTATTTTCCATCCAGGAACTATCCTGGGATGGGCCCCACAGCACCAGCCGTGTCCTGGGGGGGCTGGACACGCACAGAGCCTCGTTACCAGCTCAAATCATCTAAAAAAATGTGGAAAAATTTAGGAAAGACAGAGCAAAGGGGCTGTGGTTGCCTGGCCAAAGGCACTCAGCAGGCAAGAAGGGACCTGGTTGGAATCCTGGGATTCCAGAGATCCCAAACCCTCCCTTGGGACCATCCCCGCCTGTCCCCTCGGCGCATGGATCGGGATGGATGCCAGGGAGATGGAGCCGTGTCCCCCTGTCCCTCCGGCTGCTTTGATCCACCAGCTCCTTTCCCTGAGGCCCAGCACTCTCATTTCACGTGTGAAAATCCGTTTGGGAAAGGCCCTGCTCCCCCTTTATTCCTCCCGCAGATGTCTGGAGCTGCCGCCGGACACCCTCAGCCTCCATCCAGAGCGGCTGGAGCTGGGAATTATTTAATCAGGGACAATTTAAACTCCAGGCCAGGCTTGATTTACCATTACGGCGCGACATAAAAGTGTAACAGCCTTCACAAGAACTGGAAAAACCACCCGCCAATCCACTTTTCCGCCCCTTCGAGTTCTTGTAATAAAGCGGCAAACAGGGAATTAATCATCTCCCGGAGAACGTGTCCCTTCCCTGCGGCTCCGGGGAAATCCCTGGCTCCGGGAGCAGCTCCCACGGTGACAGAGGTGTCCCTGCGGCCTGGGGATGCCCTCCCATCCAGCCTTTTCCAGGGCACAGGGAAGGATTTTGGCCGTCCCTGCCGGCACAGCGGATTCCCAGTATTCCCTGGATGCTCTCCAAGGCACAGGGAGCGCAGCCTAAGCCTTCAGCCCGGCCTGAGTGATTGATGATAATGAATCAATAACGATAACACAGCCCTGGGGGGCAGCTCTGCTGTGGGACACATCGGATTAACGGGAAGGGAACAATTAGACCCCGATATCCCGGGAAAAGGGAGGATGTGAAGTGCAAAGAGTGAGGGGACGCAGGATCAGGGCGTTTATTTGGGATGCTGGCCCTGGACTCGGTTTGCCTGGAGCTAAACCCCTCTGGGGGAAGCCCTGCAGCCCCTCAGGGGCTGGGATCCAGGGTTCCCCCAGATCCCAGCCCATCCCCATCCCTCTCCCACCCGCTCCCTGCAGAATCAGCCCGGCGGGGAACGCGGGCGATTTTGCAGGGAAAATAAAAACGTATCCATAATTAATGATCCTGCAGGAACGCACGGCCCCTTATTAATGTAGCAATTTGGTGAAACATAATTTATGAGCCACCGAGCTTAATCATCGACAAGATCCCGGAGTCAGGCGCCCGGGAAGGGAGGGAAAGGGAGGGAAAGGGGAGTCGCCTGCTGTGATTGCACATTCAAAGGACACTTGTAACATCCAGCTCTTTTGGCAGGAAAAAATCCCTCCTGATAGGGCTGGAGATATCCCAGGATGAGCCTGATGTGAGGGAAGGGGGAAGGAGGCAAATCCAAGCTGGCAGGTGATCCATGAACAAACGTTATTCCGTATAAATCATAAAATAAATCGATCCGAATCCGTGCTGCCAAACTGGTCTCCTCCATTCCTGACCCAGGGAAGGACACGGGACATTCCCAGAGTGGTCCCCCCATCCCTGGAATTTGTTGTTCTTCTCCATCCACCGCAGGATAAGTCCAGAATGACAGATTCCACCTGTTGGGAAGATACCTGGAGCACCAAACCTCCCCCACGAGGGAGGGCTTTGCTGAGGGTTGGAACATCGGGATGAGAAATTCCACAACCTCACTTCACTCGGGGTTCTGCACGGAGATTTCCAGCAGGATCACATTTCCACGGGTTTCCATGGGAAGTACCTACTTCCAGGGAAAGCAGCAATCTGAAATCGTGCCTGGAGCTTGGGAACACAGGGATGCAGCCTTTGATTCCCAGGCTGGGAGTGAAAAACCCTCGGCTTGTGCCGAGCAGCACACGCGGAGCGGGGGCGGGCAGCGGGAAGGGAGAAATTCCCAGCCAGCACCGGGAAAGGGCCCAGCGTGGAACCACCTGGAAACATCAGGAGCTTTGGCAAAACCATGTTCTCATTTCCCATTCCTTCCCCGGGCCTGCCTCGGGATGCTCAGCGCTTCCCAGGAGCCATCCAAGCTGTGGTGCCACATGGTCTGCGTGGAGCTGCCAGAATTCCCCCTTTTCTGGGGGAATATTGCCCCAGAACATTCCCTGGGAGATATTAACAGTGAAACAAGGCAGAATTCCCCCTTTCCTGGGAGTTATTAACCATTAAAGAAATGTTGCTCAGTTGGTTCTTTTTTTTTTGTCTTGCAAAAGCTCTTGGAGGTCCCAGGATCCGTGGCTTGGAAAAACGACTTCAGGGTGATGCTCCCTGTTTTTTAGCACATCAAAAGGAATGTGCTGGAAATTTTCCTCTCCCGACAGCCCCCTCTGCCAGCTTCCCTCTTCCTGCTCCAGGTTTAAGTTCAGTTCATCAGGAATAAAAACCCTTCACGGGAAACTGCACGCAAAGCGGGTTTTACTGGATGTTTCCCAGTCCAGGAATGATCCCAGCAGCTCCAGGAGGTCTCCCTCAGGGGTGTTCCTGCTTGGATGCATCCTCATCCAGGGGTTTGGAGCGACCTGGGACAGCGGAAGGTGTCCCTGCCCACGGAAGGGGCCTGGGTGTGCGTTAAGCTCCCTTCCAACCCGAGCCATTCCACGATTCCATGATTCCCGAACACCTGCGCACTCCAGCGCGCGCCGGGGAGAAATGAGCCGCTAATTAAACCCATCCGACCCCGCTGCCGCCGCTCCCAGGGCTTTGACATCCGTGGGAAAAGGGCCCGCGAAATCAATTATCCCGAAGCGCGCCCCAAGGAGCCTCTGGGAGCCGGGAGTCAGCGCTCGGATGGCCGAGGGCACGACCCCGGCCCCGGGGGCTGCGGGACGGGCCCGGGGTGCTTTAATTGCCGTGATTTCGGTCGCCTTCCGCCGGTGGAGGCCCCGGAGCTCCCGGAATCCATCCCAGGGAACGCGCAGCATCGGCCCTCCGTGTCCAGCCGGGAATCCCGGCGGCTCGGGCGATGCTAGTGAGCAAATATCCCGCTGGAAACGCAGCCAGGCTGTGCCAAAGGCACGGGGATGGAGGATCGGGGGGCTTCACTTGGAAAACGGATGGGATTCCCTGGGAAAGGGCCCACACGGAATGGGAATGTCTGGTGAGAAACACAGAGGACCAAAACTGAAAGCCGAGATCAATAAAAATGTTTCATTTCCAATCTTTCTGACGGATGGGAGCGCAGAGCCTGATGGATGTGGGGAGATGGAAGGCAGCTCCATGGCTAGGATTCCCTAAGTGGAATTGGGAGCATTTCAGGGCTTTTTAGGACAGTTTTGTTTCTATTTCTTGTACGTCCACCACAGCCAGGGAATGGGCAGGGACCATCAGGGCAGGAGCGGGAAAACAGGCACCAGGAACATCCATATCCTGATTTGTTGCCTTTCCCTGAAGGATAACCTGGGGATTATGTTAATTTTGGGAGTTTTTTAAGGGGATAAACTGCAGTTGATGCGATGGTAACTCTTGTGCTGCCCCTGCCTTCATCCCTCGGGGACACTGAGCAGCTTCCCTGGATCTCTCGGTATTGGATAACTTCCCATAATCACCTGGTGACACCCAAAAACCTCCTCTGGAATTAGGCAGCAGTGACATTAATTCCCGAGGCTGTTAATTCCACGCTCATTGGACTCGCTTTGTGCTGTAATTCCGAGCACGTTCCGCTGCTTTTCCAGCCAAACCACCCAAAAATCCGTGTTCTGCACAAAATCAGGGGGAGAACAAAAACATTCCAAAGTATTTCAGCTCCTCCCTGGCTCCGTCAGCATCCTCGGCGAGGCTGCCCAGCTCATTCCCTGCTCCCGCAGCCCCTGCAGCCGGATCCGGGCCCGTTTGTCCCGGTGTTTTATCTCCCTGTGACGGGAGCCGTGACATTTCGGGCTCCAATAAAAGCCACTTCAGCCTCCATCACCTCAGTCTCCCTTCCCATCAAATCCCATCCCTTTCCCCATCCCGGATTAAAGTCGAGGCTTGCTGGCAGTCCTGGGGATGCTTTGGAAAGCCAAGGACACAAAAATCGGCCAAATGGCTGGAAAAGGACAGGAGGGGTGACAGGAATGCTGGTGGCAGGGGGGAACGGTGTCCCAGGCACGGCAGAAAGGATGGATGGGGTTTGTGGACACTCTTCCAACTGGGAATGGCTGCCCTGCCCTCCCCAGAGCGCCCTTGGGCTTCGGCTCCTCTCCCCTCTCCTCCCTCCGGAGTGGGAAGGGGGGATCAGGGGGAATGGCTGGGCTTTGCTGAGGATTGGAACATCGGGAATTTGGGTTAATCCAGTCCGGGAATCAATGGCTCTGCTGGGATTGAATTGAGTGGCTTCCATCGGCGTCACATCCTGGGATTGGGAAGAGTGAGAGGCACACAGGAGTGCAGCCCTGCCTGCATCCTGAATTCCTGCCTGTAACTGCATCCCTGCCTGCATCCCACATCCCTGCCTGCCCCCAAACACTCGGCTGCCGGCAGAGGGGGTTTTTTCCTACCCAGGCTCTCATTCCTTAACTGGAAAATGAAGGAGACCGGGAGTGATCCCAGCAGGATCCGTTCCCTTCCCAACCTGAACAAATCCCCCGGTAAATCTCGCTCCTTTCTCCTCGTTTTATTGGGGAATATTCGCTTGGGATGCAATTTCAAAGGAAAGCAAATCCCATCTGGCTCCCTGATCCAAACGCAATGGGCCCACTCCTCCATTCTGAAGGAAACCAGTCCTTGTTCCCGCCTGGAAATCCAGCTTTTCCCACCGCTCCTCACGGGATTATTGACAGCCATCAGGAATCACCACAACAGTGAAAGACTCGGGAATTCCTACAGGTTTTTCCCTCTTCTGTGCGTCAGATCCTGCCTGGAGACTCCTCTCAGCCACTTCCACACCTGGATCCAGCACTCGCCCGGGAAAACGGGAGCTGCTCCGCTCACATCGGAGCAGGGAGTAAATCCAGGCTCTGGATAATGACTTTAATTAGTTCTCACCCTTCCAGTCATTAATTCCCAACAGCTTCACTGGGAGCGAGGTGCAAGGGAGACCCCACTGGTGAAGATCCATTCCCAGCCCCGGTTGGAAGGAGCAGGAAATCCGAGCAGGAAGAGCAAAAGTCGCTGCATTATTTAAAAATTTGCTGATGAATAATTTAGCCCAATGAGTCTGTGGATGTTGGACAATATTGCGTTACAAAATAAATCAATTACAAAACCTGGGGGAAAAAAAAAAATAAAAATCCCTGGCTCATGGAAAAACGCTGCAGAGGCAAAGAATATTCCCTTTATTAGTAAAAAGGGAGAGGTTTAAATAAGAAGCTCCTGGAATAATCAAGGCACTACCGCGAGCATCTCCTCAGAGCCACGGAGGGGAGGGAGCTTCCCTCTCTCCCAGCAGCTTCTCTCCATTAAAATTCCTCTCCTGTTTTGGGAAGGGTAACTTTGAACCCACCAGGTATCCGGGCTTATGGAATAGCCGAGGAAGTTGTCTGTAAATATCCATAAATTAACATTTATTCCGGCTCTGCTGCCTCACCCAACCCTCAGCCCCTCTCCCAGGGTGGCTTCAAGGTCATTCCCCGGATTTGAGGCATCCCAGAGCATCCCTAAAGCCTTTGGAGCTGGGGGAAAGGACCTCGGGGCCCCGCTCCAGGTCGGGATGCTGGAACAGAGCTCCCTGCTAATGGAAAAGTCCTTTGGAGCCAAGGGCCATCAGGAAACCACACATCTATAAAACATCCAGAGCTCCATAAATCCAGGGCCAGCCCGGCAGCTTTTAGGGACAAAACGAATCCCAGTTCCTGCTTCCGTGTGCACAAGGGGGAATTCGGGTGAGTTATGGCTTCCCTGGGGCCGGGAGGGTTTAGGGAGAGAGGGAATTACAGCTCCTGGGGCAGCTGGGTGCGTAATTAAATGCTGAAATGAGGGAAAATGTTCCGCTGTGCAGGGAATTGGATGCTGGCTCCAGGGAGGAGACCTCTGTCCATCCGGAATTCCCTGTGAGTGTCCCGGTGCTTCGGGAGAACATGAGGCTCTCGGGAAAAGCCTCACCATTCCCTCCACCCCCGTGTCACTGCCCAGGAACCAGCAGAATTCCTCCCGGGATAAAGAGGGGGAGAAACCTCCACTGGCGAAGTTCGGATGTTCAGAATCCAGGATTTTCATGGATTTTCACCAGTGCTGCAGACTCCCTGCCTTTTGAACATTCCAATTAAGTTTTTCCACGGGCATCAAATAAAAATCTGAGCTGTTCCAGCCGTCACGTGAGCCAGAGACTTTGGGAAACTCCTCCCGAGTGTTTGGGATGCCTCTGCACCCAGAAAATTTGGGATATTTGGAGCTTCCACACCCTCCACACCTGTGGCACCCCATCCAGCAGTGAGGCAGCCAGATTCCAGCTCATCCCAGGCCAGGAAAAGAGGGAATCCACACAGGGAAAAGGCACCTCCCACCCACAGAAATCCTGGGAGCATGAGGTGAAACCCTGAGAGTGCCGAGCCTGCAAATTTATCCCGGAGAGAATCCGATGGAAAAGAGTCCAGGGGTTTAATTAAAGATAGGATTCTCCCAGTGCTTATCACAAGGGCAGCGAGGGAGGATCTGCCAGGACTCAAGGTTAACCTGAGCCATTTACAGCTTCCAAATAAAACCCTGGACAAGCGAGACAAGGGTAACGGGATGATAATCCACCAGGAAAGCGCTGCCGGAGGGGATGCAGCGAGCGGAGCATCCGCGGGAGAAGGGGAGGCCAAGGGAACGGCTGGGGGGCGGGATGAGGATTTAACACTGTGGATTCCAGGCTGGGGGACAAATGATCCTGGGAGGAGGGAAGACAGGGATGGGAGGAGGGAAAACCGGGATGGGAGAAGGGATAACCAGGCCAGGAGGAGGGCGAGAGGAATAACGAGAACCATGAGCACGGAGGAACCGGGATCATCAGATCCAGGTTTTCAGGGAAAAAAAGGCTTGGGGGGGGCTGTGCTGTCCCTTCTGTCCTGCCCTCATTGCCTGGTGCCTCCAGAGCCCAGATCCTGCCACCATCCCGTACTCTGTTAAACAGGGAAAAATCCCACAAGGAACACAGGGATGCCCGTGGGATCCACTGGGAGGTGGGGAGGGAAAATCGCCAGGGGATGTCAGGGGTTTCTGGGGGCTCGCAGAAACACCGACGCCAAAATCCAGCATCCTTAAAACCTTGGGGCACCCACAGGTGGCAGAGAGACCCCCCCCCAGCGCCTGCTCCAAGGGTGGGAAGGTGAGGAATCCCAGTCCCCCTCCCCAGCTCCCCACGGGACAGTGAGGAAAAGCAGGAGGGGAGCGACGCACGCGAGGCTCTGCCTGTTCCTATAAACTGCTCCCACGTGGGGAGCCTGGGAAAGGCTCGGCAGGATCCTGGAATACTCAGGGAGATGCGGAGCTGCCTAATTTGGATGAATCTGTCACCGAATCCCGGGGCTGCTGGAAGGGGGGCGCAGCCACGCTGGAAAATTGCACCTTACACACAAATTCCTCGGGCTCGGAGCCAAAAAACCTCCCTGCTCCTCCAATTCCCTTCCAGGGCGGGAATTCCGGAGCCCAGCAGGAGTTTATTATCCACCCACGGGGGATCTGTGCCCATCCACATGTGCCCCCCTCCCCGCTGGGGTGAGGAGGGTGAAGGGCTGATCCTCCCCGGAAAACGGCGAGGCCGAGCATCCACCTTCTCCTTGTGGGAAAAATAATCTCCAAGGCATGGAAATAATCAGGGTAAACACAAAATTAACACGTTTCAGCCAGATTTGACGTTCTCCCCCAGCTCCAGAAGGACACTTTCCCATCCCCAGCATCCAGCCCTGGCTGGGAGCTGCCATATGGATTCGATTCTTTTCCTGGAATTTGTTCTACAACACGTAAAATGAGTTATTTTCGCCTGGACCCACAAGCTGCCATTGCTCCCTGTTTCCCTCCGACCTATTCCTGTTCCTCCAGCTTATTTACAGGAATAATTACACCGCTGATTTCCTGACAGCTGCCCTGACCTTCGCTATTTTATAAAATCCAGCTTTTTTTTCCACGGCAAAGCTTTTCCCGGGCCTCGGCAGCCTGGGGAGGGAGGGTGACGCAGGGAATAATTGTAATTTCTGCCGGCTCCTGGGGAGGTGACAGGATCCGTGTGGGAAGGGGTTGGCAGCAGGGACAGCGTCCATCACCTTTTCCAAGCAGGGAGCAAGCGAAGGGCAAACTGCAGGAGGTGGATGGAGACCTGCTGAGATCCCGGTGACGCAAGAAATTCCCTGAAAAAAACCGGCTTGCACATGGATTTAACGGGAATGGCACAGCGGATTGGCCGGGTGGTTTTAGCAGGAAAACAGCCTCATCCAGAGCACCGGGAAGGTTTGTTTGCTCACACTTTCCCCCTTCGGAAGGCTCCAGGGGGAATATCAGGGATTCACGGGGAGTTTGGACACACAGCCCCGTCCTGGACGAGTGGAAGCGGTGGCAGATTGATCGGAACGCGCAGCCAAGGGGAAGAGAATTAAATCAGCGCAGTATTGAAAGGTTCTTTTTCCACAATTAAGATTCAAGTGAAAACACATGGAAACAGCAACATTTCCCAGTGATGCGTGAAACCACAGCGAATTCCTGTGCGTGGGAGGAGGGGAGGGGGGAAAAAGAAACAAACCCCAAACCAACTTTCTCCGCTCGGAGCGGGTGGCTCATCCAGGGAGCGGTGAGCTCAGCGGGAAAGCTGGAATGACGCCACATGCCAGGGGGATGGACGGGCAGGGAAAGGGGGAGTTTTCCAGGCTCTGCCTTCCCCGCGGGCTGCCGGGATCTCCCGGCTCTCCCGGGACCCACCCGGGGTGGTGTCAGGGAGCCGCTGCTCCGTCCTCCGCGGGGCAGGGATGTTGTGGGAGCCTCCAGCGCCGTCTGCTCGGCTCCTCGGGGACGGCGGGAGCGGGTTGGAAAATCCTTCAATAGATCAGCACGGCACCTCCGAGGAGCTGGAATTGCAGGCGGCACGCGAGGCTGCACGGTGGGAAATTAAAATTGATGCTCAGGTCCCGGCTCCGGGAGCTGCTCTGACCCACTTCCAGCAGGGAGAAGTCCCTGCAAAGGTTTGTTGGATGTTTACGGCTCGCTTGATTCCTGCCAGAGCTTCCCCTTGCCCCCGTCCCAGCCCCTCGCTGCTGGGACACCCCAAAGCCAGGCAGAAGTGCCACCCAAAACACAGCTTTGCACCGCCACACTCCTTCCAGGCACCCCCAAATCCTCCCTTTGCGTAAAGCCGGGGATATTCCATGTTTTCTCAAGCCTCGATGTCACTGCCTGCAGTGGAGCAGCGAAAAAACCCCCAAAAGTGGAGCAGATCCCCCCAAAAAGGGACCATCACACAGCCCAGGCGCCAAAGGCAGCCTTTGGCCAGCGAATCCTCCAAGGAAGAAAATTCCTTTTGGCCAAATCCCAAAGGCACTTCCAAATGCACCACGCTCCGGAATAGCTCCATGGGCCAAACCCTCGTTTCCAGCCAAAAATGTGGGATCTCCAGGCACTGGGAGCCCCCAAAGGCAGTGGGGGCCCTCGTGTGCTGTATTGGGGTGGAAAAGGCACATTCCAAGGGCTTTGGGGTGACCTAATTGCACCTTCCAGGACCTGAGGGGAGCCTGCAAGAAAGCCGGAAAGAGACTTTGGATAAGGGATGGAGTGCAAGGACAAGGGAGAATGGCTTCCCACTGCCAGAGGGCAGGGATAGATGGGATATCGGGAAAAACATTCCTCCCTGGGAGGGTTTTGAGGCTGAAATGCTCCCCTAGCAGGAGCCAAAATGCTGTAAATTCCCACCATAAATCCAGAGCAGCCCTGGGTGATGCCAAGAAATCCCACACTGCTCCTTTTCATCCCCCCCAGCCTGGAACGGGTCATAAGGAGCAGCAGCCATTAGACTAATTAGCCCCAGTGAAAACACAAATGTGGGGGGGGGGATTCAGCAAAGCCAGTAATTGAAGCCAAATAATGAATATTTAACTCTCTTAAGTAAAGTTTAATTAAGTTATCCTATGGCTGAGGCTTTTTGCAGCATTACCGTGGCTTTCAAGCATATTAAGAGGAACCAAAAATAACCTTTCCAGAGACACGAGGTGCTGTCCCCTCTCTGTCCCCTCTCCGCAGAGCTGCGTCACCGTTCAGCCCAGAGGTTTCATTATCAGCAAAGTTGAATTAATTTAATCAGAGACTGCTGGAATGGTTTGGGTTGGAAGAGAACTTAAATCCCATCCATTCCCACCCCCTGCCATGGGGACCTTACACTATCCCAGGCTGCCCCAAGCCCCGTCCGACCTGGCCTTGGTCATTTCCAGGGATGGGGCAGCCACAGCTGCTCTGGGAATTCCATCCCAACCCCTCTCCACCCTCACAGGGAAGAATCTCTTCCCAGGAGATTGAAACCTCTGAAAAAACCTTAAAATCGAGGCAGCTGCTCCCACCGTTGAATGGAAGCACCCGTGGTTCGACGTCCCAGTTTAAATTCCCCCTCCGGCCGACGCTGCCGGATTTGCTTCACTTCTGGTGGCCGTTCCCAGGTGAGGGAGAATTTTTGCAAGACCAGGGCCCAAAGGAGCTGCTTTTGGGCTCTAAAAACCGCTTAACACCATCAAACTCCCACCCACCCCGCAGCTGTCGCCCGTGGGGAGGGGCCCGGTGCCCGGAGGTGTCCGCAGTGCCACCAGCCCCTCCGGAAGGCCGCGGGCCCGGCCGCGTTTGCCCTTTGAGCCAAACCCAAAATTCATTAGCTTGCTTCCCCTCTCTCCCAGCTTTGCCCTTTGGAGCTCTCAGCGATTTTTGTTGATGAGCATCCACTTCCCCTCCAGCCGAGGCGGGAGCGCACCTGATGAGCAGCTTTAATGTCACTCGCTAATTGCAGAGCGCTCCAGCTCCAGCAGTTAATGCGCCATTAGCGCCGCGGCCCGAGCCGTCCTGGGGCTGGGGAGAGGGTCCAAACCCGCCGCTTTTCCCCCCCAAAACCCTCTTCCCTGCACGGCAATCAGCCCACCAAAGCATCCGTGAGCGATTTGCAACACCCCACGGAGTGCGCGAACCTTCCGGTAATTGCCTGTCCTTCTCGGGGCTCTTAAAAGCTTTGCAGTGCAAGAGAACAGAGGCTCCTTGTCAGAAACGAGCGATTACACGGATGAAAAGAGCCTCCCCTCCCTTCGCTGCCTCTCGTTGGGTTTTTTGAATGTTTTATTTCCTCTCTCCCGAGCCGTGGGTGAGGCCGAGGGCAGCGTCGGGAGGGTTTTACCCGGTGATTTTAGGAACATTCGGCGTGGGGTTGACACCCCGGACCCTGCACAGTCACACAAGGCCTGGGCTGGGCTTTCACAGCGTGTTTTGTAGCGCCGGCATCAATTCCAAAGGCGCTGGAGCAGCTGCATCCCTGCTCCAGGTGGGAATGGCGCCACGCGGCCGCGGGATGGCCGAGGGATCTTCGGGCCACTGGCAGCACCATCCCGAGCGTCCCACGGGGTGGGAACTGAGGAGCGAAGGGTTTGGGATGCTCCGGGAGCCTCATTTGCAAGCATGCCCCGTCTCCATCAGCGTGGGATGACGGGGCCTGGAACGGCTTCAAACCAAACCCATCGCAGGCTTTTCAAAGCCGAGATCAAACTGCAGAGCGCTGCTGCTGACTCACAACGCTTCATTAGCGATTCGCCAGCAATTAATTCAGCTCTTGACGATGTTCGGTCACTGCTGCACGCCGAGAGGCCGATTTGCATCTCCGCCGGCCTTGCGTTAGCGCCGAGTTCAGCAGGACCGCGCGGGGCCAGCCCCGCACCCCCTGCCCAGCCCGGAACCAGCTGAGCAGCCAAAAACGCGCCCTGCCTTCAACCAGCCCTCGCTCCCGCGCTGATTTTCTGCATCTTTCTCTCAAAGAGCTGAGCCTGGTGACTCTCAGAGGCGGGAGACGACGCTAGACAGGCTGCTGGGCTGATCCGGCCTGACACCGCTTCCGCTCCGCTGAGGCTGGGATCAAGCACCACAAGGCGAGGGAAATCAGGATTTTCCTCTTGCATCAGTACTTAGCCAGCTTACAGGGAGCGGTCGGAGGCACTGAACGGGAAAAGCATCGCGTTCTCCCTGGAAGTGGGCCATTACGGTGCCGCCGAGCTGCGGGAGGGGAGGGCAGAGCTGCGCAAAGCGCAGAGGCACCGGCGCTCCCTCGCCAGCCCCACCTCCCCCCTGGGGCAGCCCCTCCAGACAGGAAAGCCTCTGGAATAAGTTCTGGGCTGAAAACGCTTCACAGGGCACCCCAATAAAGCAGCAGGGAGCGGGGAGATGGGAGGCAGCTCCCAAACACCTTCCCCAGGGCAAGGGGGGGTTTCAGAGAGACCCCACCCCACGCAGCTTCCTCCAAGGTTTCGCCAGCTGCGCCAGAAAAATCGGGTTTTTTTGGAGCAGGGGAACAGGCAAACAAAGGGGAAGCAGAGTCAGAGCAGTCAGCAGAGAGGGAAAGTGAGGCACAAAGTAATTCTATATAGAAATGCACGTTTTGAAAGCTCATCTCCGGCAAAGACGGATCCAGCAGACGCGACCCCTGCTCTGACCCGGCCCCTCTCCCATGCTGGGATATTTGGCCTGCGGCAGAGCCAGCTGGGGGTTGTAAAACCCTTACAAAATCAGAATTTGGGGCCTGGAAGGACTTGACAATGTCCCTTTATTCCTCCCTCTGTCCCCAGAGGAGCTGGCACTGAATTGATGTCCTCTTTGATTCAGGGAGAGGATTTTTCTCCCTGCCTGTAATTGCCTGCAGTTCGCTGCCTGACGCTTCCCAAAGGCAGCAGCGGGGTTTGGAGGGAAGGGGATTCCAGGCTGGGCTGGGACAGGCACGAGAACTCAAGAAGGGAATGCTCAGACAGGGAAAAGTGCACGAACCTTGGCCCCCAGGGATGCTCCAGCCCCATTCCCCGCCCCTCAATTCCCAGCGGGAGCCTCTTTGCAGGGTCAAGGACCTGCCCTGCAGCCTTTTCCCTGGTTTGGGGTGCTTTGGAATGGGGGTTTCACTCCGCACCCCTCTGCAAGAGCCACAAGCTCTCCTCCCATCCTTTCCCCGCCAGCCGCCCCCCATTTCTCTATTTTCGTGCCCTTCCTTTGTTCCGCCTCCTTTCTTCACACATTCCCCCACTTTTCCCCCCCATATGTTACTTCAGAAGAAGGAAAAGTTGCTCTAAGAACCCAAAAGATTATAAAACACAAGCAGAGCAGGGCGGCTCAGGGAAATAAAACCAAGCAGGATTATATTCACCAGGAATGGCAACAATTACCACCCTAATGGAAAGCTGTCATGAAGATTAGCTCGGATTTTTCTTTCCTGCCATTACAGCTTCCATGATGAGCGAGAGAAGGGAAACCAGCAAGGAAAGGGCAGATTTCCCCATAACTTTAATTTTGCAGTGATTTTCCTGCAAGGTTCAGCCGGCTCCAGCAGCTCCATGTGTTACTCCGGAGCGGTGGCGGTTCCATGAGCACCCATTTTTCCTCGGAGTTTTGCTCTGGGCTGGGAGAGCACCCGGCAGAGGAAGATTTGGGGCTCCGCGGTGGAGAACCAGGGAACTGGCCTCATTCCCACCTTTTCCCGGAGGCAGGCAGCCTCAATCAGCTCCCATTCATCCTCTCCCCACGCCCTGGGCTCCCTCAGAGAGTCCTTAATCATCCCCCTTATCTCCGGGATGAAAAGGACAAGGACAGCGGGATCCGATGGGATGAGCACAACAGGGTGGGGAGGCCGGAAGGTCTAAAACCCCCCCAACCAACCACATTGCGCCTTCCCATGGAAATTCCAGGCTGGCAGCACATTCCCGGTGCCTGGAGATGATCAGGGATGTTAAACAAGAGCCACTACCCCGGGATAACTGAGGGTGGCTGCAGCCAAGGAGCCCAAATCAGCATCTCCACCTTCCCGACGCATCCAAGCGCATCCTTCCCCTCCTGTCCCCGCTTCCCGCATCCTGACCCCGCCGCTCCAGCTTCTCCAGCAGCTCAGCACATTTCCAATGTGAAATAAATGTTATTTTCTCACCGGCCGGAGCCCAATTCATCTTCCTGTCAGTGGGAATCACAGGGAGAGGGCGAGAGCAGCAGCCACTTAGTGCTTACACGCAGAAATCGGGATAACGCAGCTCCCACAAATCCTCCCTTCCCTGTTTAATCAGCCTCAAACCCGGCCTGCGTGGGGTTGGCAGAGAATTAAAACGGACCAAAATTAAAAAATATAAAACAGGAGGTGGAAAAAGTGATCTCGTTCCCCTCCCTGCTCCCGTTTGTTCCGTCCGGAGCTGTAAAACCCAGGGAGATTTTTATCTTTTCATAAACTTTTATTGGATCTGATGTTGGGAGGGCCGTGGAGTGCCATCCAATTAAACTCCCCCTCATCCCACTCTTCGCTCCGCAGCCCCGATGGGAGATTAGGAACTAATAAAGGTGACAAACGAGGGGAGATAGATGGGACCCGAGCGGGGGGAGGGAGGGTGGCAGGGCACCGGGAAAAGGCGTTTTATTGGGAAAGCCGTAACCCCGGGAACAGGAGAATCGTGGCTTTCACCTCCTGCTGGGCCATGGGAGCCAGGGAAAGCTGGAATTGAAGATATCCCTGGCTTTTCCCGCTCCCAGGTGGGACCAGGGATGCCCAGAGCTCCCGCAGGGGGTGCTGAGGGCTCCCACTCGTCAGATCCAGAGGGGGTTGTTCTCCATCCCGAAGGGATTTTCCCCCCATCCTGTGTGCCATGGGCTGGGGAAAGCCCAAGGAAAAGCCACGGAAGGCCTTCCATGGAAAGCCATGGAAGGAGACGCCCTGGAGGGAGCCAGGGGGTGCTGTTTCACTGCCTGGCCAGCTCAGGAATCTCCTGGACGTGGATCAGAGCTGACATCCCTGAAGCTGCGGCACTTTGGGAACAACACCCCTCCGGCACATCCCTGGGAGCCCTGCCCCGGCCCACACCCCTTTTGCCTCGCACCCCAGCTCCGCGCTCCACCTTTTCCATGAAATCCCCTCCCCAGCGCCCCGGCGAGGGGGGAGAACGAGGCGAATCCTCCAAAAGCAGCTCGGGGTTGGTTTCCTGGGAACAGCTCCGCAGTCCACGTGCTCCCCTCCGGTTCCTTCGAGCGAAACACGCGCGGCCTTGAGCGGGAGCTGCTGCTTTTAATTCCTTTCCCACTGACTCACGCTCCCTTCCCAGCCCCGCTCCGAGCGCGTGGCACTCCAACGCACCAGAGCTATTTTGACACACTAAGCAAATATCAATTAATTCGCTCTGCAAAGAGAAAAAAAAAAAAAAAACAAAGAAACCAACGACAACAAAAAGAAAAAAAACCCCAACCCTAGAAAAGAAAAGCTTAATTGAAAAAATCCAGGGCCAGATTTGCAGCCTGGCATTTGCCAAAAGAGCCTTGGTTTAAAGCCTCGTGTTTCTCAATTGCCGGGGATTTTACAGCTCCCCCGGGGAAAAGCTTTTTCTGAAGGAACTGGATGAGTCACTGGAGTCAGAAAGGGGGAAAAAAGGGTAAAACAGGCACTTCCAGAAGGGTCTGAGCTCCCGCTGGCTGATTTGGGATAAGGGGGGTCATGGGCCCGCACGTGTGGGGACCCCAAAGCTGGGAACTGGCACCCCCGGGCTGCAGGAAAGGGGTAAGGGGAGGATCTGGGTACCAGGGATGCTGCAGCCGTTGTGTTCCCTCCCCAGACAGCCCCAAACCACCCAATCCGACCCAAACCTCACGTCAGGGGGCCCCAGGCAGCTTTTGTGGACACCCCATCCATCACCTCCTCCCCGCACCCCAGCGGGACCAGCACGAACATTTGGTGTTTAACGGGAAAAATAAACCAAAAATCCCCCGCCCCTGCAGAACCACCGAATTTAGTAAATGGCTCTGACTGATGCGATTATTTGCTGTAAAAACACAATTAACCGATGAGCCTCGGCTTTGTTTGGGGTCTTTTCCTCCGCAAGGGCATCACTGGCACCGAGAGCCCGGCGGAGAGGGGCACGAAGGCTCCTGGTTCTCCTGCCAGGGGATTGTTGGAGCAGGCAAAGGGACAAGGAACAGAATCCCAGAGTGGTTTGGGTGGGAATGGACCTTAAATCCAATCTCATTCCACCCCCTGTCATGGGCAGGGACAGCTCCCACCATCCCAGGTTGCTCCAAGCCCCGTCCAACCTGGCCTGGGACACTTCCAGGGATGGGGCAGCCACAGCTGCTCTGGGAATTCCACCAACACAGGGAAGAATTCCTTCCCAATATCCCACCCAGCCCTGTCCTGAGGCAGTGGGAAGCCATTCCCCTCGCTCAGAACATGGTCTGCTGCTCAAGCCCCCCGAAAAAGAGCTTCAAATCTGTGGTGGGAAGAAGGGAATAAAAAGTCCAGGCAACAGCGGGGATGAACCCAAAAAATCTGTTCATGCCATCACCTCCCTCCTTTGACACTCCTAATTAGGGTTACCCTTTGAGCGGCGCAGGAGAGATTTTTAATTACGAGGGGAAGGCAGAACGTGCCAGACTCGCAGTATTTTTAGCCGGCGCGGCCCCCCCCCCCCCGCCCGCCACATTTTCATCCCCCGCCCTCTGCTCTTCGCAGCTGCCCCGAGCCGAGAACGTCAGCGCTCACAAGTGAGAAAGGGAGGGGGGAAAGGTTAACCAAGCTGTCAGGAAGGTTTTTTTGCCTTTCCCTAAGATGGCAAAACAGCAAAATGTGTTTACTGTTGGGCGTCGCGGAGCTAACGAGGAGTCGGTGCCGCGCCCGCCTGACGCTGAGTGCCTGTGACACCGGTGACGGCCCTTTGGTAGCAGCAAATTCCCCCGGTGCCCGAACGGATTATTTCAAGTGTCTGTTGCTGGAGAGCCCCACTTTGCAAATATTCTAATGTTTGAACCGCCTCGTTTAGCCGGCTCCGCATCCCAGGGTGGTTCGCAGCCGCGGCGAGGAGGATTCCAGAGGCAGAGCGTGGATTTGGGATCTTTCCTGGATGGGTGGTTGGGGTCAGGTGCCCATTAAGGGGTTGTTCGTGAATTTGAGCAATTTTGTAGCGCTTTTCCCTTTAACTACAACCCCCCGGAGCTGGGCTTTGGAGCAGGAGCTCAGGGTGCTGCTCTACATCCCGAAAAGTCCAGATGGCAACAGGATCATGGAATGGTTTGGGTTGGAAGGGACCTGAAATCCCATCCAGTGCCATGGGCAGGGACACCTCCCACTGTCCCAGGCTGCGCTGGGACCGGTGCCCAGGGAAGGCAGCCCTGAGGACGAGGATTTGGGGATGTGGGTGGAGGAGAAGCTCCAAGTGACCCAGCAAGGCGTGGTTCCAGCCCAGAAATCCAACGGTGTCCTGGGATGAGCCTAGACTTGGAGTTGTCCAGCCTGGAGAAGGGAAAGCTCCAGGGAGAGCTCAGAGCCCCTTCCAGGGCCTAAAGGGGCTCCAGGCGAGCTGGAGAGGGACTGGGGACACGGGATGGAGGGACAGGCCACAGGGAATGGCTTCCCACTGCCAGGGCTAGGTGGGATATTGGGAAGGGATTGTTCCCTGTGAGGGTGGAGAGGGGTTGGGATGGAATTCCCAGAGCAGCTGTGGCTGCCCCTGGATCCCTGGAAGTGCCCAAGGCCAGGTTGGACGGGGCTTGGAGCAGCCTGGGATAGTGGGAGGTGTCCCTGCCCATGGCAGGGGGGGAAATGAATGCTTTTAAAGTCCCTTCCAAGCCAAACCACTCTGGAATTCCACGATTCCATGACTGTCCCTGAGCTGTTGACATCCACACGTGTCCCCAGGCTGCCACTCCTCCATCCCCAGCCCCAGGTCTCTCCTCCAAGTCCTATTTTTCAGGAACAGCTCGCAGGCGCTGCCTCTGCCCCTGTTCCCTGATTTCCGAGCACGTAGGTGGACACCACTTCCCAGCTTTCCCCCACACCACAGCAGGTGGTGCCAGGGAGGATAAAAGGATAAATAGATATAAATATGTACACAAGAGCCTGCGGAATCACACGGATCCGGGAGCTCCGACCTCAGTGCACTGAGGTGTCCCCAGCTTTGGTGCCAGGGATGCCGGGACGGCCTTGGAATCCGCTCTGCCCCTTGCAAAGCTCCTCGGACTTTTCTAGCGGTGAGCAGAACAGTTAAAACCTTGGGAAAGCGGAAAAGCAGCCGGGCTGGGGAGGAGCCTGGAACTGCTGGGGGTCTGTGGTGGGCGGTGCCAGGAGGAGCAGAGGGGGACGGGGATGGGATAGGGATGGGATAGGGATGGGATAGGGATGGGGATGGGGTGTCCACCTCCCTCCTCTCCCCATCCCGCCCCAGCATCCCGGCGAGCTCCGCTCCCGCTCCCAGGGTGACGTCAATCCCAGCAGCATCTGGACGAGCTGAGGGTCTCAGCCAAGGGCCCTTTCCAAGTGCATCCATCCGGGCACGCGGCTTCCCAGGCAGCTGGAAAACAGAGCCCGGCTCTGAGCACGTGTCTGGGAGCTGAGCACATGGAAAATCCTGACCCCGAGGGTGCAGGGAAGGGACAGGACACGTTCATGTCCCAGCCCCGGAGGGGACACCCTCGGGTGAGGGCTCTGTCCGGGATCCCACATCCCTGGAAGTGCTGGGTGAGGAGTGGGAGATGAAACGGAGCCCCTGCGCCGCTCCTAACTGCTTCCAAACCCACCACTTTTATTCCAACCCATGTGGGAGCAGGCAAGGCAGTTGAGCTGTGCACGGAGCACACTTTTCCCTTTATATTACCCAAAGGAATGAGCCGCTATTATGGAATCATTAAATTAATAACTTGGTAATATGGGCAGATATATAAAACAATCTGTTCCTAGAACAAAAGAAATTACCACGTCCCAAACATCCATAATTTAATTTAACAGTGAATTAAAGCAGCACACATAATTCCCCCCTCCAAATGTCAACAGCTATATGTAAATAGAGCCGGGGCTGCCGGAGGAGCTGGAATGGGAAAAGGTGCCCGGGCACTGGGAATGTCCTTCAGCTCCAGCACCAGTGGATTAACCACCCCTAATTAAGGACATTCAAGGACAGGAGAGAGGAGCTTTGGGCGGTATCCGGGTGGGAAAGGCGACCCAGGGACCACGGGACGGGTTGGAGGTGGGAGGTTTGTTGGGATGAGGATGCTCCAGGGATGGGTCACAGCCCAAATCCTGCTCCCGCTCTCACCAGCACGTGGAGGCGCTAAAACATTCCAATTCCCAGCTTGGGCTGAGCTGGAACGACTGGAATGACTCCTCATGGGTTTTGGTTGTGCCAAAAAATCTCCTCTTGGAGAAAGCGAAGGTCGTGGTACCAAACCCCATTCCTGCCTTTTCCTATTCCTGCCTGGTCCATCCAAAATTAAAACCAGCAACCAACACAGCATGTGAACCTTTCCTATTCCTGCCTGGTCCATCCCATTCCTGCCCCATCCACCCAAAATTAAACCCAGTAACCAAATGGAGCATTTAAACCTTTCCTGACCCATCCAAAATTAAAACCAATAACCAAACACAGCATTTAAACATTTCCCATCCCGGCCCCATCCCTCCAAATTGAAACCCAGTGCCCAAATCCAATATTTAAATTACCCCGACTCCGATCTCGATGATTCTTTTTAATTCCTTTTCCATTTGTGCTACCTAAGACTTTCGCCTTTTGTTTGAAATTAATTTGCTCTAATTTACGGGAGCGGATTTGATTGCTTTTGATTAAGTTTAACAAGCAGGAAAGAAAAAAAAAACAACTCTGCAGCATTAGACATCAAAGCAAACAAATCCTTTGGCTGGGCCTCCTTGTGCATAATTAATAAGGGCTGTCACTCCCCGAACAGTAAATAAATCTATTATGTTACAATAAAATCCGTGTTGGAGCGATTAATGCACACAAAAATATGTCCTGGGCAAACCCTCCCAAATCTGGGAGCCACGGTCGCTTGTTGGTTTGAAAATCCGGGATTTGGGCTGGAGTTTTCCGTCGGAGAGGAGCAGCAAAGCCGCGCGCGGCTCCCGCTGCGAGCTCAGTGCTGAGAGGATGGCACGGGCAGAAATTCCCGGTTATTCCTCTTCCCTGTGGTATCCATTAATCCTTTTTTTAACTCCTTAAGTAGGGCAGGACAGATTTGCAGGCTCGATTCTGCTCCAGCCACCCCCTCCCAGGCTCAGCCACGATCGGGAGGGAGAAATCCTGGTGCTCAAACGCCTTTTTTTAGCAAAACCTTCCGTATCCCGGGCTGGGAACTCGTAGATCCTGACCTGGAAAGCAGATCCTAACCCGGGAAGTGGATCCCAACCCGGGAAGTGGATCCTAACCCAGGAAGAGGATCTTAACCCCGCTTCTCCCAGGATGAGGCGTGGAAGGCTCAGGGATGCTCGGGAAGCTGTTCCTCTTAATGACCCTAATTAGAGGAGAAGCTGCCCTAAACGCTGGTTTTCCATCACTCCCGAGGAAACTTGTGGATTCAACCCTTTGCCAGCAGTTCTCTGGCTTTTACCATTGGATTTTATGGATGGAGAGAGCGGAAAATAGTGGATGTCGGGGAATTATCATGCTCAAATAAAGGCAACTCCTGGAAAAGGAAAAAGCCCCGGACAGTTGGTGCCACTTCCAAGCACATTAAATATTTACGGACCTTGCTCACGGCTCCAAACGAGCCGTAAATTGAGCGGAGGTTGTTTTCCAGGTAATTAAAGATGGAGAGGGATGGAGGGGACGGTTTATGGGGAGCTGTAAAACCGCAGCTTCCAGGAGCGTCACCCGTGCATCCCGCGGCTGGAGCTGCTGGGAGTCACCGTGACAGCCCCGGGAGCTCGACCGCCCTCCAGGTCCCCCTTTCCCAGCTCCCCGCCCTGCTCCCGGCACATCCGCTGCTCCCGAAGGCTGCAGAGGGCTCCGCTTCTCCTTTTCCTGCTGTTTTTTCACCCCGTTTGGCCGGGATTGTGCTTTTTTGCCGTGGTTTTGCGGGGATGCAGGGATGAGTCAGAACCCTTCCGTGCTTCCCGGGAACGCAGAGCGGAAACAAAACCAAGTCCTGGGGCTGAGCAGAGGCAGCTCCGCGTCACGTTCTGCGACACGCTGGGACTTGGATGGGATGCGGGAGCAGCCGGACGGGATCCGGCTCCAGAGGCAGGAGGCTTAAAGAAGGGATAGGGAGCAGATCATGGAACCCCAGAATGGTTTGGGTTGGAAGGGACCTCAAGGATCAGCCAGTGCCACCCCTGCCACGGGCACTTCCCGCTATCCCAGGTTGCTCCAACCTGGCCTTGGCCACTTCCAGGGATCCAGGGGCAGCCACAGCTTCTCTGGGAATTGCATCCAAGCCCCTCCCCACCCTCCCAGGGAGGAATTCCTTCCCAATATCCCATCTAAACCTACTCTCAGCCGTTCCCCTGTCCTGCCACTCCATGCCCTTGTCATATCCTGATCCTGACTTCTCCAGCTGGTCCCTCTCAGCATTTTCCTGGAGCTGCCGAGCTCCCCACAGAGCTGCAGTGCAAAGCCTGTGATCCCAACTTCCAATTCCTCATGGCCTAGAGATCCCATGGGATGCTAGAGGGACTTTTCCAAGGAGAGACTGAACTCTCCCTCCTGTGCTTTTCCTTTACTTCTCTCCCTAAATAATACGGCAGAGGGACAATCCCTTTAAAACAATCCCAGGAATCCCTCCGAGGTCCCGACACCACAGCCATGCCTTCCAAGAGGTTTGTTCCTGGTTTTCCACCCAATGTCTGCAGGACAGGGTGGTGGGAAAGGGAAGCCATGGATCTCTTGATGTTTTGGGAGTAGGACAGTGATTTGGGAAGGCAACAGCTTCACTGCTGGGATTACTTGGGATAAATCCTGATAAACCAGAGGCAGTGGGATGTGGATGCCCGGCCGGGGGTCAAGGACCCACGCAATGACTTTTTCCTGATTATTAATTCTGGAAAACACAGGGAGAACGAGTACAGTTGGCGAAAAGTAAGGAAAGAGGGAATGGGGGGGAAGAGGGGGAAGGAAAGGAGATTAACAAACAAACAAAAAAATCCCCAAATCCACCCGAGCGGAGGCTACAAAACAAATTAACGTCGTTATGGCAACGGGGGTGTGTGGGCAGCAACACGCGGCTCCCAACGCACGGAATTAACACCGGCGTCATGTTCAGCACTTAATTAAACACCGGCGGCCGAGCGCGGCCTCGCCGGGACACCGGAAAATCGGGAAATTGGGATTTCGGGACACCTCCGCACTGCCGGGGCTGCGGATGGGGCTGGGGCTGGGGCTGGGGATGCAGCAGGGCTCCAGCTCTGGCTCCCAGCGCCCCGTCCTGCCGGGATGAGCTCCTGGTTTCATTCCCAAATGCTCCGGTTGGGGTTGGCAGGGGGAGCCCCCCACACACCGGGAACCCCCCGGCACCACCCAGGGACAGGGAGGGATTTGGAGCAGATCTGGGGGGGAAATTCCAAGCCTTTCCTCCCTCCCCCTTTCCCATCCACTTGATTTTCTCCAAGAGTGACCGCACAAGGTCACCCAGAGGACCCTGGGGCCGCAGGAGCCGATGGAAACAGCGGAGTCCTTGTTCCTCCCGCGGCCCCTCCGGGATCAGCCCCTTCCCGTCCGGGGGTGGAGGATGCTCTGGAAAATGCTGCCTTTATGCCCCGAGGTCTGGGAATGGGGATTTCTGGGGCTGGAGGATCCAACCCCATTTATCAGCACCCGGGAAAAACAGGGCTGGGACCGGGACACGGCGACCACTCCACGGCCGGCCTGGGCGGGGTTCCCTCCTTGGGAACACGGGGAGAATTCCATGCTCCCCCAGGGAAATGGGGGGCGCGGATGATGCTTTTAGGGACGCATGGTTTTGGCTCCAGCAAGATCCATCGGCTCCTCCGTGCACAGGTTTGCAATCCCCGCTGGAACCACCTGCGACTTCCCAGCTCCCTGCTTAATCCTCCTTGACATCCCGGTTGCTGCTGCTTCCATAATGAATATCCAGACAGGGAATTAGCAGAGCCTGGGCTGGGGTTTATTTCACCCACCGAGTCTAATTAACGTATGCAAAGATGCAGCACTCGAGCAGGAGGCAGGAATAACTCAGGAATAATTCAGGAGGACGTGGAAAGGCTCCACACGTGCCTTGCCCTGGCCAGGGCAGCAAAACCTCCCAGTCGCTCACTGCGCAGGCTTGGGAGAGTTTTCCCCAATTTTCCAGCCTTTTAAAATACACTTAAACCCAAGGAATTCCAAGCCAGGGGCTTGGAGCAACCTGGGCTGGTGGGAGGTGTCCCTGCCCCTGGCAGGGGGTGGGATGAGAAGAGCTTTAAGGTCCTTTCCAAGCCAAAGCATTCCATGATTCTGTGAATTCCTTCCCTGGAAAAGGCTGCCGGTTGTCCCCCCTCCCACTCCGGGGTAACACCCTGTGCTTCCCAGCTGTCAGGGAATTACTGCAGGCACATTCCATGATTTGCTTTATGTAACCCTGTGTGAATCCCGGGAGCTTTTCCTCGTGTTCATGGATTTCTTCCCAAGGCCAAAGGTTGAGCTGAGGAGCTTTTGTGGCTGTCATTTCTCCTGGTGGAAGACGAGGGGTTTGTTCCCCCAAGCAGCCACCAGAAGGTTTTATTGGGATTTGAATCCTCTCCACTGGAAGGTCTGGTCTGGCCAAAGTTACTGATCTTGGGAAGAAGGAGAACACAGAATCCTGGAATGGTTTGGGTTGGAAAACACCTTAAATCCCATCCAGTGCCACCCCTGCCATGGGCAGCCTCCCACTANGGGAAGAAGGAGAACACAGAATCCTGGAATGGTTTGGGTTGGAAAACACCTTAAATCCCATCCAGTGCCACCCCTGCCATGGGCAGGGACACCTCCCACTATCCCAGGTTGCTCCAAGCCCCGTCCAACCTGGCCTTGGGCACTTCCAGGGATCCAGGGGCAGCCACAGCTGCTCTGGGAATTCCATCCCAGCCCCTCCCCACCCTCACAGGGGAAAATTCCTTCCCAATATCCCATCCAACCCTGCCCTCTGGCAGTGCGAATCCATTCCCCCTCGTCCTGTCCCTCCATCCCTTTTCCACAGCCCCTCTCCAGCTCTCCCGGGGACCCTGGATGAGGAATCAAGAGATTCTTCCTCTTAAATCTCAAGCGGCTGCAAAGCCTCACATCCCTCAACCACCTTTTTTACCCCTTTTCCCTGGTTTTCCAGGACTTGGAGCTGCCCTGGGAGGGACCCAGAGCACCAAGACCCCCCCCGGAGTGAGCAGCAGCTCCTCCTAGAAAGTCATTAATCCCAATTTTCTGGAAAGTTCTTTTCCCCCCGAGTTTGAGGCTCCCTCATTACGTACTCTCATATTTCTGGTACAAACAGCAGCTATTTTTAAAGAATCTCACTGAAACACTTTTCCTTCTATTTTTTTCCCGAGTGCTCCCACTGCTTGGCATTTCCTGCAAGGAGCACAGGGACTTTTTAACTGCTTCAAAAGCCTTGAACGTCAAAAAAGCCACCTGGCACAGACCCCGTGGAAGTGCGGGGCTGGAATTTACGGCACCGAGCGCAGGGCAGAGCCCCGGGGAGGAGGGAACGAAACACCCCCGGCGAGCCAAATGCTCCGGGGGAACTCATTAACTTCCAAACTTCCCGTCCCCTCTGCCACTGCCCTGTCCCTCGTTGCTCCCGGGAATCTGGGGACACCGAGCCGGCGCTGCTCCTTGGACGGCCGGGAGGAAAAAGCTTGGGAATTTATGCGAAACGGTCAAGGAGATGCTTTGCTCTCCGAAGAGGTTAAATTGCTTTTTTTTCCCCCGGAATTGCCGCTGCCTGCTCGGCTCCGGGGCACGGCTGTGACAGGGAGATTCCAGCCAGTAAACAGGAGCAATTTCCTAATGGAATTACGCGTTATAACCTGAGGATTTGCAGCAGGTGCGGGAGGAGGTTGGGCGCCTGTGCCAGCCCGGGGTGACCGCGGGGACACCCAGGGACGGACACAGAAGCGAAATCTTCATTTAAACTCCTCCAAAACGACAAATAATCCAACCAAATCCTCATTTCCCAGCAATTCCTCCTCGGAGCAACCCCTGCTTTGCCAGGGCAGTGTTGCCTCCGGGTGAGTCCTGTGATATTCCCATCCTAAAATCACGGAACGCTCCTTTTCTCCCCAAAACCAAGATTCCAAGGACAGGAGCGGGATGCCAAGCAGCACCCTGGAACTCTGGAGTATTAAACACGATTTCTCCCCTGGCTCCTTTATCCAAGGAAGGAGAGGCTCTCCCTGGGAAAGCTTTGGTGGCTTTCTTCAATTATTGCTTTATGCAACATTCAAAAAAAAAAAAAAATAAAAATCGTGTTTTCAGCACTTTCTCATATCAAGAAAGTAATTGAGTCAAAATGAAGGAGGAATTATCTCTGAAGTTAATTATCCAGCAGACGTGTTTTACACCCCATCGTTTTTCACTTCCACACAGTCACCGGGAGCAGGGACAGTTCTCTTTCCTGTAATTAATGTGCTTGGAATGTGCTGGAGAAAGCGCCAGGGGCTGGAGGGGAATTACTGGGCTTCTGAGAGGAGATGGGAAATGACTCCAGTGGGAAATGACTCCAAACCCTGGTGCAGGGCAGTGCTGGAATCGCCATTCCTGGAGGGAATACTGGAGCAAGACCCCTTCCCAGCGCTGGCGTCTTGCTCCAGCCATGGATTTTACTTCCGGACATAATGAGTGCTGGGAATCATCTCCGTGATGCTCCGGGTGATGCCCTGGAGCAGCTCCGTGGCCTCCAGGTCCTACCTGGAACCTCTTCACGCGGAGCTGGGAGTTCCTCACCATCCCTGCTGACATCCCGAGGAAAAAAAGGCTGGAATGAGAAGAGAAGCTGGGAATGAGCCGGGAAGATTCCCCGCTCCTGGGAGCCGAGCCGTGACCCCTGGCAGAGACACCACGGGAGCCTCCCCCCGCCGCTCCCGTTCTCCTTGATTTAATTCCTCGTTCATTTGCCGCGGTAATTACATCAGGGAAGTGTAGCAGGACACGGGAGTCCCTCGGAGGCCGCTAATTGCTGCTGGAACGAGGCCATCCGGGTGCTAATTGAGGAAAAACTCCATCCCACAGCCCCGTTTCCCACTGGAAACGCCGCAGTTGGGAGCAGTGGGGGCCGAGCCCCGGCCACGGCTCGTTAACCCCTGCCTTAATTACCCCTTCATCAGGGAAAGTGGGATCACTGAAATAAAACCTCTGTTTTTTGGGTAGGGAGGTGGTAGAGCTCCACTGTGCTGATGGAAAATGGTGGAAAAATCCCATTTTTTCTGGGTTTCTGTAAAGCAGAGCTGCTCTGTGAGCCCCGGGAGCTCTTGGTTACCCCTGAGCCCTCCTCATCCCGAGGACAGCGGCTGTAGCTGGAAAAATCCAAATCCAAATCCAAATCCAAACCCGAAGTCCTGTGTGCCTCCCTGGTGTCCCCAGCCCCTCATGTCACCTCCCCACCTCAGGAGGGTCCTGCTTTTCCTGCCTCGCTCCCCAAATCCTCGCAATCTCCCGGGCTCATCCAAGGCCCCAGGAGCTGGGAGAGCCTCCAGAACTCCACTTCCTTTATCAAAGATAAGAAAATAAATCAATTCTGGTTTCTTCTCCTCGTCAAAGCCCTGCCAAGGCTCCCTCCGGCTTCCTCCTCTGGCGAGATTATCCCGGATAACGACCATGGGTGATTCGAGGAGACGTTTGTGTTCCTGTTTAACAAAAGGGACCAATTCCCCTCATCCTCCTCTTTTTTTCCCCCCCTTTCCTTGCTGGAACAGCATCAAGAGAACTCCTGGGCTCGAGGATCAAGGGCATCCCAGTTCCATGCCCATCCCTGACCCGCTCATCCCCGAGGTTATTTTTATGCCTTTAAAATTAAACACGGCACAACGGGGAACAGAAAGAAAAAAAAAAAAAAGGAAAAGAAAAGGAAAAAAAAGGTATTTCTTGTGAAGTGAAGCTGCTTGGGAAAGTTAATGAGGCAAAAGGATCTGCTCACGGAAAACCTGGAAGTGTCAGGAGGGCCCCGAGGTGGAAATGATTTCACGGAGGAGTGGGAAGGGGGAGGAGGAGGTGACACCGCGCCGGCCCAGGGATTTATTAAAGCCTAAACGAGATCCCCAAATTAATGACCGAGGCCAAAGGCGCCATCCCATCGGTTTTAATCACCTCCCGTGTTGGGAAAGTCTTTCCAGCTGCTGCTCCTGGCGCCAGACGGGGCGAAATCCAGGTGGGTTGTGCCAGGGGTGACCAAACCCCAAACCAGGACGTGGGAAAACTGTTCTTGGAGCAGGGAACTGCTCTTGATTCCCGTTTTTTGCCTTCTGTGAGAGGTTGGAGTGAAGGGAGAGCCGTGGAGAGAGATCCATCCCTGCTGTCCACAGGCCGTGTCCCATCCCAGGATCCATCCCTGCTGACCACAGGCCGTGTCCCATCCCGGGATCCATCCCTGCTGGGCCATTCCAGGATCCATCCCTGCTGTCCACAGGCCATGTCCCATCCCAGGATCCATCCCTGCTGTGCCAGTTTGCACGGAGCAGGGACGCTGTGCTTTGGAGCAGGACTATCCACGCTGTCCTTTGGAATCCAGCCCCGGGACACCCTGCACAAGGTCCCCACACACCCCTCTGGAATCTCTCCAAATCCAGAGGAGCCGAGGTTTGGCTCCGGCTGAGAGGGGCCGGAGTCTCCCAGGCCCCCACGGCTCCTTGCTGTCCTCCAGAAGGATCACACCTGGAAAAACTCCACGCAAACGGAATCCTGGTGCACAGCCCGGGATTGCGGCAGGAATTCCGGGAGAGACCCGACCTGTTTATCCTCCCTGCGCCAACTCCCACATCCACCCTGTCCGCTTTTTCCATGCTGGGAAAGGGAATATTCATCCATCCCTCCCCTCTCCAGCAGCCCCAGCTCCCAGAAAACAGCCCAGGGGTCTTTCCATCACATTTCCAACACCCCTGGAATGTCCAAGGCCGAGCTGGAGCAGCGTGGGACAGCAGGAGGTGTCCCTGCCCCTGCCCCGGGGTGGAATGGGATCATTTTAAGGTCCCTCCCAACACAAACCATTCCACGATTCCGTGATTTTGCCACCCCCACATCCCTGAGATTCCCCAGTTCCCCTTTTCCACGGGCACAGCTGGATGGGGGTTGACGTTTCCTTTCCCGTGTGAAAAGCCCCAAAGAAATAAAAAATCCAACCCCTGCTCGGTGTGCCCCAAATCTCAACGTTTCCCTCGGGATTCCGGCGCTCCCGGGCTGGCTGAGGGGAAAAAAAATCCCGAACCACACCAGGGGAAGGGCTGGGATTTGCAAGCCGGAGTTATCGCACATCAAAAATCCCAAAACACCACCAAAAAAGAGCTGCCACACGGGAATGTCTCAGCTCCTCTGGAATGTTGCCTTGTTTGCTCCTCTCCCCGAGCAGGGAATTGTTGGGAATGTTGCAAAATACTCCAACTGCTCCAAATCTTTGTGCTCCTGCAGCTGAAGGGTGCCCGTGTCCCTCCAGGACAGCGGGATTTTCATCCCAGCTCAGCTTTGGGGGATTTTCATTCCTTAGTTTGTTGTTCTTGGTTTATTTCTTTTTTTTTTTTTTTTCTCCATTATAGACATCGTTAAAAAAAATAAATTTTACAATAATACATTTTGAAGTTGTCGTTGCCATTTGAGCTTGGGGTTTGTTTTTTTTAAAAATAAAAAAAAGGAAATGAAGGGGAAAATGAAAATTTAAAAAGCCACACGATGTAAATGGTTATGTCTATCCATATATGGAGGTACAGGTGGGTGGTATCCATACATTATATATGTATCTCAAAAATAACATGGAAAGGGAAATAGAGAGAATTCCAGCCCTGGATGGGTCTAAATCCCCTCCCAACCCAAAGTTCAAAAAAAAATTTATAAAAATTAAAATTTAAAAAACCCCTAAAAATTAAAATAAAAATTTAAAAAATTTAAAAACAAAATCAAAATCACATTCTCCCCCTCGAAGTGACAGATTGAAAACATCGGGACAACCTCACACGTTTCACCACGAGTTTCTTTTCTCTTCCATTGGAAAACTCTCGGAGAAGAACAATCCCAACCGAAATCCCCCAAAACAACAGCGAGAGCTCCAGGAGTTCCCTCCCGTGGAGCACCAGAGGCTCCCGACGGCTCCTTCGTCCTCCGGGATGCTCCCATGCGGAATCCTCGTTGTCCCTGTGGCCACCCCAGTGCAAATATTCCTGAAAATCTCCTTTCCCAAAGCTCTGCTCCAACTCACTTCCCCTCCCCAGCGCCGCTGGCAGCTCCGGACCCCCCATTCCAGGACCTCCGGCGGGGATTCCCAAGGAGCCGCTCCGGAAAATCAACCCACCAGAAGAGATTTTTAAAAAAAAAAAGAAAAAAAGAAAAAAAAAAAAGAAAAAACCGGGAAAAAAATGCAAGTAGGAAGAAAACCGCCAAAGTTTTCCCAGCGTGGTGAAGGGTCCTCCTGCCGCCCGGCGCTCCGGAGCTCGGCATTCCCGGGGATTGGGAGCGTTCCAGCCTCCGGCACGAGCGGCCGTCCCGCGGGGAGCCGGCGGGCACTGGTGGGCACTGGCGGGCACTGGTGCGAGCGTCCCCGTCCCGCCGGCCGCTCCTTCCCGCCCCTCTATAGCCCCAGCGCCGGGAGCAGGGCGGGAATGAGGAGCAGGATCCGGCCCGCCCGGTGCCGGCTGCTTCCCGCCTTGGGATCCACGAACGTCTTCTGGTCCGGCATCACGTCCGTGGTCAGCTGCGTCTGCGGGGTGGGAGAGGAGCCGCTCAGCAGGGCCATTTTTGGGGAAAAAAGCATCCCAGCTTGGAAAACACCTCCCGGCAGTGAAGCCGGAGGTCCCTGGCACATCCTTCCCAAGCTGTCTGCTTTGGGAAGCAATTCCCAGCCCCGGGATCCCCCTCCCAAGTACCTCTGAGTAGCACAGGCTCTGCTCTTTGGACTTGTTTGGCTTCAGTCCTTGTTCCTGGGAGGAGAAAGCAGGAATGTTTAGGGCAGGAATGTGCCCCCTGCCTGAGGAGGTTTGGGGTCCCCCATTTCCCTGTGGGAATCAGAGCTTGGAGCACGCGGCCGGTGATGGAGCACAGGGAGCTTTGGGAAAGGCTCCTCCCTTCTCCACGGGCAGCTCAGGGGCTTCACTGAGATCCTGCCTCGCTCCTGCTGTGCTCCAGCTGGGAATTCTGCCGGAAATCCTGACGGCATTCCTGGCACATCCACAGCCAGTCCCCCACCCCGCTCCCATCCCATTCCTGGGACGCCCACAGCCAGTCCCCCACCCCGCTCCCATCCCATTCCTTTATGGAGCAAAACGTGACTCCCCACTCCCAGCGCTTGGCAAGAAAACACGTATTTTCCACATTTCCCAAAAAACCCTGCAATTCAAGCTGGATTCCCCCCCGGGAAGGGGAGAAGCTGTGCTCAGCGGGGAGGAGGCGGGCAGGGCATCCCTCCCTTCCCACTCCAGACCCGCCGGGGGCTCCCGGATCCTCCCGGCTGCTGGATGAGCGCGAGGAGGGCGTTTCGCCGCCCCGTGGGACGCGGCCGGTCTCCCGCAGCCAGGACCGGCTGCCCCGGCCCGCGGCAGGCGCCGGGCGGGGCCGCACCTGGACGGAGGTGCAGGTGGTGATGACGCTCGTGTCGTACAAGGTGTTGCTGTCGTTGACGTCATCCGGCAGCACCGGGCTCTTCTCCGCCCTCGGAAGCACCGTCACGGCGGGAGAGGGGTTTTTGGGAGACAGGTTGACGTCGGTCCCGTTGCCGAAGGCTTGGATGGCGTTTCCTGGGAGCGGGAGAGATTTATGGGCGGTGGGGCTGCAAGTGATGGAACAGGAGTGATGGAATGGGGCGGGGAAGAGGGGCGGGAAGCGCCTTACGGAGACAGGGGTTTTCCGTGAAATCCCGGAGGAATTTCTCGCACTCCTCCTCCATGTTCCCGCTGCCTTTGCAGGAGCACCAGGGCGAGATGGTGATGCTGGTGGTGCTGGCATCCACGTAGTTGGGGGTCATGTCAAAGCCTGCCGGGGAGGAGGGACAGGGATGAAGCTCCAGTGGGAAAATCCCTTCCCGATCCCGGCGCCCGGCACTCACCAATGAGCCCCGCGTAGGAGCCCAGGCACGCCTGGAAGTTGTCCCCGGGACAGCTGGTCAGGGACTGGAAGGTGGCCTGGCAGTTGGTGTGGAAATCGGCCAGCCGGGATCTGGGAAGGGAGGAAAAGAGGGAGAGCGATGGGATTTCACTGCTGGTCCCAGCTCAGAGCTAACCCCCACCCACACCCGTTCCCGGGGCAGCTCCTGGCACAGGGTTTTCCTTGCAGAAAAGCTTTTCCAGGGGATTGGTGGGGTGCTCCCCCCTCCCTGCAGCCAAACCTCGGCTCAGGGGGTGCCGCTCCGAGGTGGGAATCACCCAAATCCCAAAACCTGCTCCTCCCACACAGCACACGGAGGAATTTGCCCTCCCTCTCCCTCCCCTCCACGGGAGAGGAATAAAGTTTCCGACAGCATTCCCGCTCTCCCATCAAATCCGAGGCGAAGGGACGTCAATTCCCTTCAGGAACCGTGGCAAGTTCATCAGGGAACGCCAGGAAAATTTTGTCACTGCTGCTCCCCGGGGCTCTGCTCCTGGCCCGGAGCTTCCTCCAAGGCAAATGTTATTCCTTTCACAAGGCATGACAAGGCAGCTGGTAAATCCTTCCAGAATATCCCAGCCAGATGTCACTCTTCCCGTTGGACACGCTGACTCCGGAGCCGCTGGATGGGACTGGCTGCCAGGAACAAACCTGGCTGGAGCTGGCCCACAGCTCCTTGGATTTCGGCTTTTAAGGGCTCCGAATGAAAAATTAAAAAAGGGAGAGGAGAAGGAGCCAAGTCCATCTCAGCAGGAACAAGGAGGAACCGGTGCCAAAATGCTGTTGGCAGCTGGAGGAGGCAGGTGGGGATGGCCTGGAAAGGCCGGGAAGAGCTGGGCTGGCAGCTGGATCAGGGATGGGGAAGGAGGAGGAGGAGGAGGAGGGGCTGCAGAGCCCAGCCTGTTGTTTTCCTGACAGGTCTCCCAAAAAACAAAACCCCAGAAGGAGTAGAAATGGTGTTAACAACATTAATTCTATTTATTCACAAATATCACATCCCAAAACCGCTCCAAGGGCTGGATTTTAGGTTAGGGGGTTCCAAACTGCTCCTCTTTGGCTTCTGGGGGGAAAGTCCAAGGTGATGCCAAGGGGAGGCAGCTCCAGGCATCCAGAGATTTAACAGGCCCTTCTCCCTTCCCAATCCAGACACTTCCCAAGGACCTGGATCCCTGCAGAGCACCTGTACTTCTGTATCCTGAATTTAGGAGATGTTTTACCCCCAAACTTGTACTCCCAGTGCTTACATCCCCATTTAGGGGATTCTGTGAACCTGTAAATACATCCCAGATGCATAAATCCCAAATTTAGGAGACTCTGTGCACCTGTACTTACATCCCGTGTGCGTACATCCCAAATTTAAGGGACTCTGCGCACTTGTACAAATACACCTGGTGCAGACATCCCTAATTTAGGGGACTTTTTGTACCTGTACATTTATCCCAGGTGCACATATCCCAAATTTAAGGGACTTTGTGCATTCCTACGCGTACACCTGGTGCGTATATCCCAAATTTAGGGGACTTTTTACCCCTGTTCTTACGTCCCCAGTGCATCTTTCCCAAATTTAGGGGCCTTTGTGCATCACTCCAGGGACCATCCCATCCCTCCCGCCTCCAGCTCCCTTCCCATTCCCCGCGGAAATTCAGCACCGCCAAAACCCCCTCGCTCTGACATTAAAATTTACCCACACCGAGGATTTTTGACCGGGTTTCCCCCCCCCCCACTCCCCGCCCGCCGCATTGTGATTTTTTTTTTTTAAGGCAGAAAAAACCACCCCGGAACAGACGCGAAGCGCTTAATTGGGCGCTAATTGCTGCCATCGCCGCGCAAGGAGAAGCCCGCGCCCCGGTGATAACTCAGCGCCCATCAAAGCCAGCAGCATCAGGCTCCTGAATATTTCATGGCCAAGACGCCGGGATTATTCCAGAGGTGGTTTGGGTTTGTTTTTTTTTTTTTCACGGGCAATTTACGGGGACCGAGGGAAAAAAATGGCTTTAATAGACACGAGCAGCTGGGGAAAAGTCTCTGCCCCTCCCGCGGAGCTGGGGATGTTCGGGAAGCGGCGACAACACGGAAAAAACTCAGCGAGACATGAAAAGCCCGCGGGCCCGCTGGGCATCCCCCTCCCAGCGCTGGCTCTGCCTCTCGTCCTGCTGGAGAGGAATCCTTTTGAAGCCAGGAGATGCTGAGATAAAAAAAACATTGCCCTCAAACACTCGGAACAGTGGCCAGGTAATTCAAAGAGCCCTGGGGATGGGGAGCAGCTCCAGAGAGGAAGGGAGCTGGAACAAAACTCCGCTTTTGAGGATGCCCCGCTACCAAAGCGAGCAAAGAGTTCACAGGGGAGGGAAAGAAAGATCAATGGGGAAATTTGTTTTATCTGGGAAAAGTTATCTGGCACCTCCGGGGAGTGGAGTGACCCGTTCTGGTGTCAGCTGGGGGAGTTTTAGTTCTGCTTGGAGTGGAAGCTGAATTTCTGTCGTCTCTCTGAGGATGGGCACTGGGCCCTCGGCCCAAATTTCAGGAGGAATTTCTCCATGGAAAGGGAGGTCGGGCCTTGGCAGGGGCTGCCCAGGGAGGTCCGGAGTCCCCGTCCCTGGAGGTGCCCAAGGAAGGCCTGGACGTGGCACTCGGAGCTCAGGGCTGGGGACACGGTGGGGATCAAAGGTGGGACTCGGTGGTCCCGGAGGGCTTCTCCAACCTCAGGGATTCCATGAGATCCGTGCCTTGCTCAGGGATATGGGGACAGCAGGAAAAAGGCAAAACCAAACCACAACAACCCCACATTCCCAGATTAGAGCAAGCAGAGGAAAGCCAGCAAGAGGAAAATAGTGAGGACAGAAATCAACCCAACTTCTAAGTCGGGAGCCACCAATGAACGAGTTTCGTTCTCCACACGTATTTCAGGCCACCACATTTCGATCCACCCCTGATAAGAGCAGCAAAAAGACTTTTTTTTTGGTGGGTTTTTTTATCCTTTGGCCTCTGCCCGAGCCCTATCACTCCCCGGGAAGGGAAGAATTAAGCACACGCATCATTTGATTTTAATTGAGGGCCGGTTCTATCCCATTGAACTGCTAACTAAGCCCAACAGGAGATTGTGTTTACACAAGCAGAGCCTGACTCAGTATAGACTTGCTGTCACATTAAGTCAATACTTATGAAGCCTCTCGGTTTAATTATTCAGGGAGAATTGACTGATTATTGTGTTAAGAGCCTGGCGAGCCCAGAGGGAGCTGAGCCCCTCCCCACACGTGGGGTCCCAAGGGTGGGCGACCCACAGGGTGCTGCCCCTCTGACCCCCTCCCTCTGCCCTCTCCTTCCCAAATCCACCCAACTTTACAGGTTTTTTTATCATAAAAGTTGGATTTGGAGGCTTCTCCAGCTGGGGGAAGAATCACCAAACACAAACACAAGCCCTGCTCCTCTCCACCAGCTCCCGGAGCCGCCGTTAAATCCAGGAGCAATTTTTCCCTCCTCCTTCTTCTTCCCAGACAGGCGAGCGCGCCGCTCTCATTACAGGGAGTAATGAGAAAGTTGAGCCGCTGTTTATCAAGGAAACATCCATTACAGATGGCATTTTGTCTGTGCTAAACAAAGGCCGTGCAGGCGAGGACGTGGCTCTCAAAAAGAAGTGTTTTGTTCCCGTGTTTGGTGTTTAATCAATACCCAGCCAAGCTGGATCCCGTTCCCTCGCTCCCGAGCCAAGGCTCCATCCCAACCCCAGCCAAAAAGAGGAGGCCCTGCTGTGCCAGAATTCTCCTCCTTGATGCACACAGATCCTTTGAGTGGCAGCATCTCTCACCCCCTGCCCCTCGGCCTTAAATACCCCCAAAAACAGGCATAAAAATTCACAGAAACGAACCAACACCTCACTCCTGGATGCTGAGGAGCTCCAGCCAGTGGAGGCTGGGAAATTCTTCAGCACCAGCACCACTGGAGCGTGTAAGACCAGATTATTTGTGTTCCCGACTTGCTGATGCAAGATGAAAAATACAGCAAACTGCAGCTGCTGAAATCAGCTCTTTTCTCCCCTTCCCTTCCCTTTCCCCTTCGCTGAGGTTTGTGCTTTGCAAAAGGTTTTTATATTCTGGGAGCTAAAACCTGTCCGTTGCAATCAGCCACAAAGCTCGGGAGTTTGTCAGGCTCCTGCGAGCTGGGAAAAACCTTCCCGGCTGCACAAAGAGCTGCGCAAATCGCAGCGATCCCAGCCCGATTGCTGCCGCAGCCCGAGAACGCCCTCGGGGCACCTCCCCCGGGATTTGCAGCGCTCAGCCGGGTCAAGGCCGCTGGAATCGACTGAAATGGAGCAAAACCCGGGATTTCAGCCCGGGATAACCCGGATCTTGCGCTCCAAAGCCAGGGCACGGATCGCACTCGCCCTGGCCAGGACCTGAGTCCTTGAAGGGACACACGGGAGCTCAGGGAGGGACATCCTGCACCGTCCGTGCCTTCAGAAGGACAACAGGAATGTCCTTCCCCCGCTGTATCCAGAACACATCCACATCCAGAGCCATTCCTGGCAGGATGGAGGAGCTGGTGGTTTTAGTTTTCCCTTTGGGATGGAGGGGACAGGGCTGGTGTCCAACCCCCACTGATCTGGAAAATCTGCTGGAAAACAGCGGCAGAAAGCCATGAAAACCTCCGGAATGAGTTTTCCATGCTGGAACATTAATTTTCCCTCTCCTCCAATCTCTCTGCTCTTTTTGGGGGGGAAGCAACACAAACTGGGGGTGAGTCGGGTCCCAGAGGAGCAGCAGCCCCTGGACCCAGCTCAGCGCCGACCTCGATGCGGGAAAAGTCTCCCTGGGAAGTGCTATCCCGGCAGAGAGGGTTTTCCCTCATTAGGCCGTGAGCCAGCAGGGTTAATTACCCTGGCACGAGCACTGGCTCATCTCCTGTCACCGCCGGCCTTGGGAGCACTTGGGATCTGCTCCCACTGCAGTGGCCTCGCCAGGCCCCTGTCAGATAAGGATGAGCATCGGTCTGGGATGTCGGCGTGATAAACTCATGGATCAATGGGAATTCCCACGGCAGAGCCCAGCCCTGCCGCACCTACAGGGATGAGGGGATGTGGAAGGGTCATTCCCAGGCGGAGGGGAGCGGATGAGGTGGGGCCTTCCCCTGAAAACCCAGATCCCAGGAGCTCATCCACGCCCCATCCCGAGGAGAAAACACCCGAGATTACGGCAAAACTCTGCCAGCCAACGCCCGGAGCCGGACACAAATAAATCGTGGATTTGGGAGTTTCCCAGAGCGACAGCCCCCATCCAGGCAGCATCCATGCCTCTCCCAGGAAAGCGCATTTCCACCTTGGAGCAAACGCTCCAGGCAGCCGCCGCCCCTTCCCCCTTTGCCGCTTTTCCTCTTTGTGTGGGAATTTCATTTCATGCAGGAACAGGCTCATAATTAACACTCAGCAGCTCCGTGGCCTCCCCAGGCCCCCCCAGCTCTGCCAGCCCCCGTTATCCCTCTCCGGGAGCAGATCCATCCGCCGGAGCGAGCTGATGGAGAGGTGCTGCCATTCACTGGTATCTTTTATTCATAGACACCGGCTCATTGTATTACTTTTTGATAAAAAGCCACATTCCCACATTTCAAACATCTCCGCTCGCAGCCGGAGGAAGACCCGGAGCTCGTATTTATTTCAGCACCAAGCACCGGGAAACTCCATCACCTTGATGGGAAAAAGCCCCCGCTCCTGGCAGGAGACGGATCCTTCGGGAGGCGGGTCCAGCCCCCGGAGGGTGCCAGGAGGGGTTCTGCCCTACGAAAAATGAGTTTCATAAGGAACAGAAGCCTGAGCTCCCAGCCCTGCTTCTCCACGGGGAGAACGGCGGGATCTCATCAGCCACAGAAGTTTTTTGGGAATGCTGGAAGCCCTCCTGGCACGGCGCCTTTTGCGCGTTCACCCCTCCACAGCCTGGGCACTCGGAGCAACTCCGCGGCAATTCCAGGTGGGAACGGAGCCAGCGCGTTCCCCGCGGACCCACCCCGCCTCCCGCGGCAGCCTGGCAGCCCCATCCCTGTTTCCTGGGACCTGCCCTGTGGATCTCCCCACGGGCGCTGCGGCACTGCCGCCTCCCGAGCCGAACACTGGGAAAACGGAGCCGTGGCTCTGCACCGATGCCGGGGGGTGACACTGATGTCAGGGGGGTGACAACAATGCCAGGGGGGTGACACCGACACCAGGGGGGTGACACTGATGCCAGAGGAGTGACACCAATACCAGGGGGGTGACTGATGCCAGGAGGGTGACACCGACACCAGGGGGGTGACACCGACACCAGGGGCGTGACTGATGCCAGGGGGGTGACACCGATGCTGGGGGGGTGACGCCAATA